>DWPG01000195.1:0-10725 GCA_018251495.1 Autochton cellus | reverse complement strand
AATCACAATACAAATTTAACTGATAATTTGAGTAATGAACATTTAACTGATTCAAAGAAACCTGTGACACTGCAAATTGAATGTGGCACATGTAAACTATGGTGTACGTACCTGCTCCTCCGTCAGCACTGGGGCCCAGCATGTTATGAACTCGGTTGGCGTACAGCACGAAAGTCGGGTATGGGATGTCGTATTTTCTTGCGGCTTGGGACAGCGAGAGGCCTTCCTTCAGCACTGAGAAGATGGCCTCGGCCATGGTCTCCGGCCGCCAGGACTTGAGCGGGCCGCGCTCGCGGAAACGCAGGTTGTGCACCAGGCTCTGGTTAGTGTTCCAGCACTTCTGCCACATGGACTGCAGTTGGTACTGGTAGCTATCTGCTGGAAATATAAAAAAAGACGTATGAACATCCCATTTTACTAATATAGGTATGCAACTTGCGATCACAATTTTATTATACTTAAACATAATTAATGTGACTCACAGTTTATTCGTGAGTCACTTCAAAGATAAATACAGATTCAATTCAATGACCCGTGAGTGACTTCAAAGATATTGCGCACAATGAAAAGTGCTCGTGACGTTCTAACTTAAGGGTTTGTACAATAGTTTAACTATAGTTAGCTAGGCTTGGCAACGCGTCCCTGGACTGTAGTAACTTCTTAGCGTTAACTATTGTTGGTAGGTATATAAATACCAAGTTATACACTGATATATGTAAATGTTAATTTTAAATTTGCAATATTTTACCTAAACTTAATTTAGGTAAAAAAAGGGTTACATCTTTAGGTAACAACTTATTTATTTTATGCATGACCCGTTGGTACCTCGATAATTTACTATGCATCTACAGAAGAGAACGTAATTTGCTTTTAATTGGCATTTTAAGGTAATAAAAAGTAATGCTTATACGAGTTAGACAGAAAATAATAACATTTACATACATCATTCTTACGTTTAATGTTTAATTTAAATACTAAACAAATTACACAAAAAACATTTACATAAATAATTTAAACTCACAATAACAATATGAAAATACATTTTAATATACAAAGACAGCAAAAAATATTCCCTGTCAAAGAACAGGAAGTATATAAAGTATTTGCACAATTATTATAATTAGCCCTATAATATCGATGTTTTTCTGAAGATAACAACATAAAAATAAACTTGGTCAAGGGTGAGTTGCACACATTTTAGCCAACAAGTTTAGAAATGGTCGAAGAAAAATAAATTTGTCAGATGCTTTATTCTAATATTTTAATAAATAGGTATGCATATATTGAAAAGTTGTCCTTTCGTTATTTCGTGTATTAATAAATGTATTATGTTGAGATAAAACGTCGACATTACGAGGAACATGCAAAAGTTAACAAGAAATAACACCTACATACTGACCTCCTGAAGAACCTACAATTTAGTAAAAAAATGATGAATTAATTAAATAATAAATAAAACAAACGACTGCAGAGAATGTCAATACCTTTAATTATAGAAAATAATCGTTTCATACACATGAATAATACGAATTACTTTTACAGAGGAGCAGTCGGCTCCCCTATAAAAGCAATCGTCGAAAAAGTGAAGCAAATCGGATTTGTAATCAAAATTAATCAATAATGTGAGAGACAGCAGAATCGCTATAAAAGCACTTATATGTTCTATGATCTGTGGACGTGTTTTACATTCTATTACAGAAAAGATAAAAGGAAAGATCATGTAAATGCGTTTGATCTTATTGACAAAAAACAATCTATTTTAATAGGCTAGATATGCATCTCATGAACGATTTTGAACGATAAAACAGGTAGGTACTTTGATAGTTTATCAAACATTTTAGAATACATAACAAGTGTACTTTGTATACAATTTATTACAGTTAAAACATAATATTAGGTGTTCTTATGTACATCTTAAGACGCTGCAACATTGTAGTAGAGTCCAGTTTTTCTTCATCTACAATCATCAGTGAATGTCTACTTTTTATAATAATTTTAAGTATTTATTTATAACCCTATCTGCTATACGAGTTTGCTATAAAAATTATGGCATACGTTCTACGACAGAAATTAAAAATAAGTCATGTTTAAATGATAATTGAGCAAGTGTTTTTTAAGGGACGGATGTGGATACCTAAAATACTTTAAACAATTTAAAAGTACAAGAATGCACTAGTTGCAACAATGTGGTGCAATAAATGACGTTTGTTTCTTACCGACTTCGACCGCAAGCGAGTGAACGACACGAGTTAAAAGATTCTATTAGCTAAACTAATTACATTTTATCGTGAATCCATGAATATCACTTTTATTTCGCAGTCATTTATATATTTTGATCTTTGATATTTTATCGTTAACTTAATCCGTTCGCGGTTGGACAAGTGTATAAACATTTAATCGTCACTTCTATTTTCAAACGCGGCTCAATGTTGAATCACAAATAAATGACAACAAATTGGTGTATTTTACAGTACATGTAAAAACCAATTATATAATTACTATGACGAGGATATTAAGACAAAGGGCGTTTCTCTTGTCACGCGGGTTTAAGCCCGCACGCGTGTAACATACGCATGAATTAGCCGACTGCAGTCTCTTCGCGATCCGAGTGCGTGTGTGTGCGTGTGTACGCATGAAGTGATACATTGCAGGCGCGCGTGCGGACCCTAACACGCGCGACAGGAAAGAGCTCAATCTGAAAACCCAGCTATAGACACAATGTGTTCCACGTGTGATTATTGCATTATATGTTATAACGGTATATATGTCACTAAGTTGTTCGGACCTATTGTATTAAAAAAAGTCATGTGCTTCTGGGTGTCTATTTAAATTTATTTTCTCAGTCCGCCATTACATTTTCGATGTGACTATTAAACCCTAAAATATTATTTTCTACATTATTCGCTCATCCAACCTTAACTAAACCTATTACGATTAATAAATTTCCTCATTCAATATTAACAAATGCAGAATACCTCGCTTTGATGTTATATAAAAACAAAATCGTTCCAGTCCACAAAGTATCCGTATAAAAATATACATTTTTAACTAGTAAATCAACAACTTATTGCTGGTCAGAATTTCAATAATAATTAATTACGTGCAAATTTATGAACTAATAGAAATAGCGAAGAGTGTATGTACATCAATATACATAATAATAAACACGGAAAAATAACTAAACTAAGCGGTATTCAGTGCTAATGAACTAACGAGTGTTTTTACTTATATCTTAATAAATGCTTATCATAATCAACTGAATGATTGATCAAGAAATGGCTTAAAAAAAGCAAAAAAAAGGGATGGCTCAAAATAAAATACGAAATGTTCAAGATTCTAATACGTTTAACGAAAACTCGTTAAGCGACGTCCAGAAAACTCTGGGACGTCTTTTTAATTATTCGGAAAGATTGGTACACTTCGGTACTTGTCTGCACTTATACAAGGAAGCTATGGGCTCTTGAAAGGAATCAGTTTTTCGTTTGAATGAATTCTATAATTCTAAAAAAATACATTGTATTAATTCGCAAATAAAATGGCGATTATTTCCAAATAACAGGCAGACGTTTTGATTTTACTTTGCGCATATTATATAATTTCAATCCCTAACAATCGTAACACAATCCTCCATGTTAACCGTCAGTTCGACAATATTTATATCGTTAAAACTATTTAAGACCCCTTCGCTAGTATATCTTCTGGATAGACGCGCAGGTGGCCGATTGTATGTTAATAGTCGTAAACAAAAAGCGCAAATGTCAGCCTTCGCCTTAATTTATATTGAACGATAAAAGATAATTATATTACATTGAATATGTTCTGCAGTAGCAGTATCGCTGTTACGATGTAATAGGATCAACAATTTTCGACACGAGTTTACCGATCGGATACTGATCTGCATCTGTCTCGACGTCCGTGTCTTACATTACCGAGGACAACTCCCTTAATTGATTGAACAACATAATATTAGGCGGGTCACACACCGGATGCAATATTTGGTGATACAGCGCTACGTTATAGCCTAAGTTTTTGTTAACGAAATATATTGCAACTAAACTGATGAGATAAAGTCTTCGGTGTTTTAGAATCATAATACTATCCCAACAAACGTGGGAGCTAAACCACAACGCTCCAATTTAGATTGGTGGAGAAGGAAGTATTTTTTCGTAACTTGATACTATTTTTGTCATATTTTTACCTATATCGTACCTAATGGTCCATTAAATCGTCATAATTAATCACGCGAACTAATTTTGAAACCTAACATGTACGCGATCTAGAGCTACACTTATACTACTATACACTAGAAGTGCTCGATACTAGAGGTTCCTATGGCGCGGACACATCTTCATGGAAGAGAAATCTACTGTCATTATGTAGATGTCTGTCTGGCCGGGGATCGAACGTGGGATGTCACATGTTTCATTTGTTTAACCAAGTACTGACCAACTGCCAGTTGCTAGACTTTTGCGAACTTTCTGAAGGCGGTAGAACCAGTAGGTATGGCTCCATAGGTGCCATAGCCACAACTTTTTACGTCGTAAAAGAGTAGTTGCGTTCCGGTGGAAGGGTGTGGATGCCGTCTGACTTGAGGTGACCATCGCATCATCGGATATTCGGGAGAAGCAACGCTCGTGTGCGCCTGTAGTGAGCGATAGGTAAATAAAACCTCTCTTGAGATATTTCAAGACTTCAGCGTGGGAAGTCGAAATTAATTAACACTAATACCTTCTTAATAAAAAGAGGTGATATTTCAAGAACCATTTTGCTGTAAGGTTATAACAGTATTATATGTAGTTAACATTTAATAATAGTTAGCGCGCTCGCACATTCCATTTATCATAGAGTTTGCGTGCGAGCGACCCATTCCAGATTATTAATTAAGAAAAATCATTAGCAAAACTATTCCTGACCGCTGATATTTAATCGTAATGAAAAATAACAGATATATGGATACGGACGAGAGAATATGAAGATTAACTGGAGTTTGTTCAATTAATACATTGTATTTACACGTAAATGCCAGCGCAGATCATGTTATTCTATTATATACTCATTTGAATGCTAAATAAAAGTAAAGCAAAGTTTTGTTCACATGAAGTGGTTTTGAAAACTGGGTAGTTTTTCTTTAATACCTAATATCGAATTATTTTACTTTTACAAAGTTAATTTTTACCACATGAAATGTCCCATACATTTCTACCATAGAAATATGATATTATTTAAAAAATAGGAATTTGCTAAATGTGGATTACAGGAGCTCGTGGGCAGCAGTGGTCACTTGTCATGCGGTAACCGAATATCCCCTGGTTACTTCTGTACTGTATCATATAAAAATGGGATCCTGATAAGTAGCGCAAAAAGAGCTCTACTTTAAAGCGATGTATTGGAGTATAGGTACATGAAATGCGTGTTGGAGAACCTTTAGTTACAAATGTCCATAGATCGCGATGATATCAGGTAGCTGTCTCATTATTAATTAAGTTTAGTTGTACAGAAATAATTAATTGTAATAAGACATCAAAGATAAGATCATACAATTAAATGTATATATAAGTAAAGCAAGATACAAATCTAGTAACTAGTCGAACGGAATGACAAATCTATTTCCACAAGGGCTTAGAGATATACAACGTTTGGCGTTCAACTAAGAAATTAGCATACGCGGCTCCAATAGCGAGGTTTTTACAAACGGGAATTATATGTTAACCAACCGTTATCTGCCCCTGCATCGCAGCCATTACAGAACACGAGTTGCCCGTACACAAACTGATAGCTCTTGATTTGTCTAAATTAATTTTATCTTAATTGAAAATCGCGAATATTGCTCGCAACTCGTAGGGACCTACTCCATTACGCAATTTGTGCTAATTCTAACTGGAATGAAGTGGCAAATGCTATTTATGTGATATTAACTAATTAGTCGAATCGTTTCTAATGATTGCATTACGTACTGTTATATCAAGAACGATTTTGTTTTAGGCAATCGATAAAAATGTGTGTCTATAACTTTATTCGTATTCATATTTGGTATTCGTATTTTGTAAGTCTTTACTGCAGTGCTGTATTACCTCAAGTAAGGAGTAGAATTAGATTCCTTATAACTGTTATAACGTGCTAAAGTTCAAACGTCTTAAATTTTATATTTTAACGTGGAGGCACATGGTATTTATGCCTTTAATAGTAGCGACAATCCTTTCGTACAACCAAATAGTTTTGTCTAAGAATTTGTATTTAGCCTCGGAAATGCATATTAAAATTTCCAACTGATTTGAGTTCAGATTGATATTACAAACTACGTAAATTAATTTTAGAAATTTGTTTAAGAGGCAGACATAACCCTACAGTGCCTACAGCAAGTCTTTGATGCGTTTCGAATGAAGCGTAACGCGATCAAAGAGTTAACTAACACGGCACAGACGGGCGGTGCACTCGATTGTGCATACCTGATACTACTTTAGCACGTTATATTTTTTTTACAAAACTGAAGTAGCAAACGAGCCTGCTGTTCCTCTGACGGTAAGTGGTCACTGCCTATGGAAATGTGTAATCAACCCATATAGGATTGAGGGAAGGATCTCTCCCTTATTTATACCCTTTAAACTAAAATACACCAGCGCTAGCCACTACTGATATAAGGCAGAAATAGGTACGGCGTTGGTTTTGACTTGAAACTATACAATCTTTAAACTATATTCTGTTTTAATAAGTTTTATACATAATTTTATAGAAAAACCAACAACCAACTTGAATATTAAGTACGCTGTCACCTGATCGTAAATAAAAGTACACCGAACGGGGATGAATGGCAGACCTTTACGGTACCGAATGCCGGACAAATTGACGTTATTTTATTAATGTCAAAACAGTTTAATTGTTTGAATGGCACCGTTGTTAGCGGGCGATCCTTTCCTGGAACCATAAAACCAGTACAGGTGTCTAAGGTTACCGTACGAGTTCCCTCAACATTGTGTTTAATTACCCGCTTTTATTTCCCTCGCCATGAATTAGCACGGTCAACTTGTACGGGGCGTAAAAGTTATGACATTAACATTCACAACATCGAATTTACGAAAATAACTCTGTGGTCTGCTGTGTAATTTAACCGATGTAATTGAGTGAATGAAGGAAAACCTGTTTTGAATCCGCGTCGTTCGGCGCAATGGTCCGAACGGAGCAATGTTGCGAATGACGAAAAAGGCAATCGTGGATAATATAATAATTCGGCGAAAAACAATTTCGGAATAATTCTGCTGATGCTGCATTTATACCGGAGTCCATATCGAGACTCGCTGCGCACTTTTGATAAAAGAGCAAAAACATTTCAATGCAAATGAGGCATCTTCATCTTCCAATAGTTCTTAGCCATTGTTTTATTCAACAGCCTCTGTGCGCAGCTCCATTCGTGTTGAGTTGTAATTTCTACAACGAAATGCTGATTTTAAAGGTGTGAAAAATACGTGCTTATAAATTTATTATCTTTCCGCTAATCTATCGCAATCGCATGATAGACAAATAAATTAGAAAAGCTGGTTTTCTATGCTATCGTGTGAATAAGAATGTTTGCTGTCTAAGAAAATTTTAAAGGCTCATAATATGTCTGTGCACATAAATTATTCCTGCCGCTCAGTCTTGCTCGTAGTATGCGATAATCATATTTATTTATATGCTCTTATTTATATTTATAGTTATGCACATAGATGCCTGCATTCTTAATTTAGGATTTTAATTATTAAAATTAATGTTTCTAGACTTCATTTAAACCGGGATTAAAGTGTGCTTTGTGTTAAGTTTAAACAATTAAAAGGATAACGCACAAATTGAACCTATATAAATATATGCAAAACCAGTACCGACGAGAATTAACGATTTAACTGTGACAAAGTTTAGAAACATATTTCGTTATTCTATAATTCGATTATTTTGAGCCATCCTTACCAAAACCTCCTCACATAATCTCCTCGGTAAACATTTTCTCTCGACACTAGGAAAATAGATAAAGATTAATTCCGCAATTGATGTTTCCTTTCCGTGCGATGAAAGAACATCAATGTAACTATTAATACTAACTTAATCAAATATAAAGTGGAAATACTTAAGTACATTACATATTGAGTTTCCTCTTGAGCATTTTACACAACTATCATGCTAATAAACTTGACAACTACTTTATTTATCACAAAACATTAGTTTATAAGGCACATAATTACTAGAATAAGTTTAACATAAAAAATAATGTGTTTGTGTAATAAACGTACCTACATATAATTTATTACATATGTCACGACGTAAATATACAAAATATTTTCTTTTTCATCTAATTACATCTCGTTACGTATTTGAAAATAAAAACCTGTACATTTTTTTTTATAATCTGAGAAAATTTTAATAAAGCCGAAATATAAAGAAATTCCATTTTTATAGTCTTCTTTTATATGAGAGTGTATTCAGTCCAATTTAATTTATATTTATTATTGGGCTGCTAAAGTTTGAACGATTAACTAGAACTTATTTAGAATTAAATGGAACTTTAAGAATTAAATCGAACTTGTAGTAAATACTCTTAATTAAGTAATTAATATGGAGACTACAAACTTATTTATTATTAGTAAGTAGCATTGGCATTCAGAAGGGAACCATGCGAACCTTCTATTTTTCTGAGTCCATATCAATTGTACTTTAATAACAGTAATTATAAATCAATTATAATATTGGCCACCTGACTATTATTGAGTATTTAAAATTGTAACAAGAAATGTAATTATCACGTTTCGTTGCCTTTAAGTACAAAAACATTATTATGCTATGGAGTTTTCATTATTTTTTCAATATTTTCTTACTACAAAATACAGTTTTCTCAAAGAAAGAAGGTAGTTAAAACTATAAGACATGAGATACTGATATTAGAAAACGCCAAAAATACTAAACATTAATTGCGCTTCGAATGGCTACAATGTACATTGAAAAATTTAAGATTCATCATCAGTATTATGTTCAGCCTTTACTTTAGAATTGCGAGTCTTACTTGAGCCTTCGTAGTATAACGATACTATAGAATGTTTTTTACAAAAGGCCCACCACCACCTGAAGCCCGTAAGGCCTATAAACGCGAAACCAGGGTCTCTGCTTCGTCTCAATTTCTCAACAAACGACATCACTTCCCCCAACGACTTCTTAGTTCGTCTATTGTAGGGCGAGACGCTGGTTTCGCAACAAAAGTCTAGTATGGCTCTCTCTTCACAGGGTTGCAACCCAGCCTCGTCTAGTACCGCCATTCGTTTAGATTTGCCTAATATATTGTCATACAAAGTCCCCTTGGGTATTCCGTAGTGCGTTGCTGCTTGCGTGAATCGCATTCGTTGCGTGACGACCGCCTGTATGGCCTCTTGCAGTTGGCTCTGGGTCCACGTAGGCGCTTTCAGCTTGAGGGTATGACCGTGGAACTCTGATCGACAGATAAAAGCAATGACGCCAACGTCGACAACACAATCCGTACTACACGCGAAATATAATATTCCATTCCACATAATGCAGCCAGTTCTCAAGATATAACTGACATTGTTTATGTTTTATTCTTTTTGTGCTTGTAAATGCTGTCACGGCACTACGATACCAACTTGTGTAATGTTTCCGTAACTCAAATAACGTGTAATAAAATTGTTTTGTTCTAGACTCGCACCATGCACACTCCCATTACGAAACTGTCTAGCTCTATATCATTTTAAACAATAATGTATTGAAGTACCCTATAATAAAGACTCGCGAGGTTTCCCTGGCCGGAGCTGGTTCCCACGCCACGACAACAGTTACAAACAACGCAAAATACTGTACTTATCTAGTTGGAATATGAATAATGTTACTGAATCATTATAAGTACGGATTATGTTATAATAGGCATGCATGTGACATTCTGATACAATACAATTATAAAAATACACAGTCACAAAAAATAAGATACTGATCGATCGGGCATTGCAGCGACTGAGATTCTTTAACAAGTCATAAACGTTCGAAAAACAATATACCTAATATGATTAATGCAATGTACTAAACTGATTCAGAAATCTCAATCGCTTCTTTGCTTCATCGTAAAATAATTTAAAGTGCAAAAAAATAAATTAGTGTATTCAAAAACAAAAGCAGTCACTCTACGTCACGCTACGATATCAACTGACCTGCAATAGATGAAGTGGAAGCTCCCAGCCAGGCGTGGGAGTTCTCCAGCAGCTTAGCCTGTAGACAAATAGTTCAATGTTAGTAAAGTCGTATAATTAATACAATTACAGTGACAATATGGCTGAATAGAAAATACAAGGACGATGATTCATATTTGGGTTTGAATCCATGGCATAAGTCATTTTTCAAAGTCGAAGAATTAATGCGTATTAGAAATTCACGAGTTATCATAAATTTGATGTTACTATAAGGGGAAGTTAGGAGACTTAGATGTTGCTAGTGATGTTGAAGTCTACCGACCTGTTCTTAAACAGTGTATACATATAGTACATAATATAATAATTATGGTGTTAACGTTTATACATTTATACGACAATTATTTTATAATAATTGTGATATGGTAATTACGTACGTGAAGTTACGGACGTAGTGAAGGAAAGCATCGTGAGGAAACTTGCACACTTGAGAGTTCTTAAAAGTTCTCAAAGGTGTGTGAAGTCTACCAATTCGCACTTGGCCAGCGCGGTGGACTATGGCCTAAATGCCCTC
>DWPG01000194.1:0-10730 GCA_018251495.1 Autochton cellus | reverse complement strand
GATTTTAATACCTTACGATAAATTTGAAAGTAGATACCTTCTTAATTTAATTGTTTAATTCTTAATATTAATTCCATTGTAAGTGTTCAGGTGATTAAACAACAATTCAAACATTCGCTTGCCCTTGTAATACGTCATTCATTTCACAAGCTGTCTAGATATTAAATTATTTCACATTCATTGTTTTGTTTATTTTGTCTATCAAAGGTATGAACTTTGAGCTTTCAGTCCAGGTAGAACCTTTTGTCTTTGTCAGCATGTTTGCGTCCCGCTCGCACGTATAGGTACTATGCGCAGGAGTTGATCACGGAGTAGAGTAGTAAGTTGAGCTAGTAAGCGGGGCGACGCTGACGTGATTGGTCGTCGCGTTCGTGTCACGCGTCTCGAATATAAAATACTCGCGATCAAATACGTTGTGAGAGCAATGTTTTAAGCTTTGTTCAGTTTTTGTTTTGTGCGCTTTATTTCGGGGAATCGTGTTTTGAAGCCCGACAAATGTAGTGATGTGAAAAGGTGTAAATCAAGGTGTTTTTTCGCGCGTTGCAGCTGTCTCTGTACCACGATGTTTTTAAAGGATGTCTGTTTTAAAGACTGTCTTTTAGCATGAAGATAGCAAATCTACGGACACTACTTGCTATAACAATTACTGGCATCAAATATTTGATAAATGAATATGGGATTTAACACAATGGAAAGATTTTACCGAATGTCATAAGCAATGAATTAAACACTTACCTTATGAATAAAATAATATGTAGCCATGAAACGTTGACACATAAAACCGGTATCATTATTCTGTTTGATATTCTATGCAAGACCTTTCCTAAAAGGCCTGCAAACATCAAAAGGTTATATTGCAAACAGCTCGTGTTTGCGTGCACTACCTGTATATGTCGTGAAAGTATTTCGGAGCGGTGTCTTCACGGTGAAGATATTTTAGCATATTAATGCCGGAGACCTGAGCTTTCTACACACGTCTGGCTTTCAGCCTTACCATGACAACGAACTTTTCTGTCTTGATTTATGTGTAGAGTGATAATTAATTCATCTTTCAATTCAACATTCTCATCGCTAAATAGCATATTCTCCACTGCAAACGTTCTGTTATTTGCATGTGCAAAGCAATTTACATTATTCATAAGCATGATCGTGAAAGAAGTGAACTAAATCAATATTTGTCCTGATTTCCTAATTAATTATTGCAGTACATATCAATTCATGCTTCAGTAACTTATATTGTAATTAATGTTGCGCTCATTCTTAGTACATTACCCGTTTATCGGCGCCATTGGCCAATTCAATGTGCAGCTATAAATCATTGTCACGTTTGTGTATTGAAACAAATTCAAACAATGATTAGAAAGTAGCATCGTTGTATCAGATTAATATGAGTGATGTTTAGAGTGCGTTACGAGTTTAACAATATGGTACAGAGCTAACAGTAAGCTACTGCTACGATTTTATCACTTAATAACCATGTTTGAAATGACAGTCATGAAATCATAGAAAGTTGTCATTTTGTGTATTAACAATTGTAACGACATCAAAATTATATATAATGTGAAAATATTTAAATCACATGTAGACGGGAAATTACACAGTTCCGTAGATGGATTTTCCACTGTTCATGTAACATTGTAAAATGTGAATAACTAATTAAACAAACTGCAACTCTGACAGGAACAGTTGTTCGGATAAAGATTCATTTAAATGCAACTCATGGATCCTCAAATCACTGTACGGTTTTGTTGTTAGTTGAATAGAAGGAGCACTATTGTCTATAGCTTGGAACCGTTACAAAAAGAAATAAATCCATACTCGTATTGTCCCATTTAAGTTCCCGACTAATAATAATTTGGACCGACAGCCGGTGTTCCCCTTCGTGCTTTGAGTATCTGAGCTTTATTGATTCATTTAGATACTTATTCAACGAATTTCTTTTGTACGTGACTACTTATATTTTATAGCCATTTCATAAATTGTTTTTTGTGTTTCATGACTGCGTTATCTACATTACTTACCACAATGTGTCAATTCATTTATATTTCCAGATTTAAATTTACTTTCTTGTTTATAATGATGTCAGCTTTTCCATATTCCATAGGCATTACATAATATATATTTTTTGCATATTCGGATGCCTTGTGTTACACGATTTCATTATTATAGCTAGCATCTGGTCGAAAGACTTACAAAACACTGGTTCTGTAAGTGGGTGCTATGTTTTATGCACCAGTTAACAATATAAGTATAGCCGTACAGGCCACCAGGTGTTTGATCCTTTCTGGGTTAAATGGAGATCCTGTTTTAGATGGGACACAATAGCCTGTTTATATTTACCTGTTTAAATATAAATCTTAACAAGTACCTATTGTGTTCCAATCGTCAGTTTTTTGTCGGATACTCGTAAAGATGATTTTTTATAGTACGACACATCTATCAGCATTAAGGATCAGAAGGATACTGACTGATTTGCCCTTCATCCTTTGCACAAATAAATATTTATTGGTCAAATGGCCTTGTGTTATTTATATGACCAATATGGACCTGACGAATAGTATTTATACTAAAATACATATTAGGGAAATGTTCGCGCATTTATTTATTTAGTTTAAGAGTTTAATGGTTACTTATAATAATAATAGTTCTATAAAGACAAAATTGAATATTTAAAAGTATTTTTATTTCAAATCTTATTAGTAATGGCCGTCGATGTCGGTTTTGGTTTTATATTTGTCTTCTTTTATTTTTATTTTACAGTTGATCTGTCTTTGTTTTTATCGCATACTGGATCGCGCAACAAAAACATTATTGGTCCTACAACAGCAGGTACATTGCAAAACTTTCCGCAACATTGTTACTTACCGTTCACACCTCCAGCATCTAGGCATTGGCCGTCGATTTCTCAAGTTCCTGGATTCGATTCTCACATATCACTGGTGGTCGCTCGACTGTATATGTGGACCAATAAACTGGTTTCAACTCGACCATCGGTCGCTGCCTAGAAATCGTTTTCTATTAGTACGATCGTGCGTGTAATCATTAACACTAATTTGTGCATGCATGATCTATGAAGAATTAAAACACTATTTCGTGGGTATTTCGTGCTGATAAAGACACCAATTATTTTGTAGATCTAACAGATCATGCTTCAAAATGCATTTTTTGAAGTACCTACGTAACTATTATGCATATGTATTTGCATCACGTTACTATTAGGATTTATACAAATCATAAATTTTAGTTTCATCGCATCCATCGTCAACACCGGCTAGGACGCGAATTGCCTACATTATAGGTATATGTAGAAACACAATGTATAGTATTGTATAGTATAACAATTTTAGTATTTCTTATAATGCTCTAAGGGCATTTCGCTGTGGATTACCAGCCTTACATTTTAATGAGGTTTCTTTTATCTGAAGCTAGATCTGTTGTCACGCTAATTACACCCTCTCTTAATGAAGTCTTGAAAATGCTCCTAAGAATTATACAAACTTGTGAATAAAATAAATTCTTCATTTAAGTGTTAATAGTAGGTTTTATTGCAATATTTATTTAACTTAACTAATAAATGTATCTCAAAATCGAAATTGTAATTTCGAATATTCTTTTGTAGAAGCAGCGCCAAAATGCATTAATGTAATAGATTGATAACACTATAGACACGAAAGATTACAAGCTTTAAATAATAAAGAAACAGCAGTTACAATGGATCCAATTCGGTTGCACAGTCAGTTACACAAAAGTAAACCTTTTTGTTCTTGCAATATTTTAGTGTACCGTATAAAAATTAAATAAACGAACCGTCTTCTTTCTTACTGTTACTGAAGTTTCTTAAAATGCGATTAGAAATAAACTTTGGAGCGTGTAGTAGTTCTGGTAATAATCGATTAATCGCACTGATGATCGGTTTTAGGTAGGTAGGTAGGAGTTTGTTAAAGATATCCTCGGGCTGCAGTACTTGCTTAACGTTGTCTGGAGTCATTGGTATAGTAGGAATACAGGCTTATTTTACAAAAAGTCAAAGCCCATTCTATAGTTGATCCTTTTTTAAGTTTTAAGCAATTTTACGAATTCGCTTTTTGGTTGTAGACTCTACTAAAATTCTAGATGGACTAGACTCAGAAGTCTACAGACTATACTTGAAATAAAATAATAGTTTAGCGTCATTTGTGACATAAAACTAAACCTAGTAGATTTTAAACACAAAGTACTATATAATTGGTCTGATTTTAATACAAACTGAATTTTGCACATACTTTGGTCAATCAAAGGATGCGCAAAATGCGCCTTTGATTAATATATGAAATAAAACTTTGGTTAAACCAAATCCAGGTATCATTTTATACGTACGGAACTTTCTTGCCTTCTATCTAAATCGACCAGCTTTTGTTCTCAGTATGCATCGCACATTGCCGTGTCTGCAATAAATAGCAGTGAAAGTGTACCAGTAGTTAATAATAATAAATGTTAAAAACTGGCTTCTGTGCGGCTAACGGCGCACGGTAAATGCCAACTATCTCGTAAGAAATCTTCAGATAGTCAACGGTTAATAAGTCTCATCTCGTAGTCTTTAAGGCTGTTTTTATTGACTGTATTTTTGTTCTCTTTTCAATTTTACATATTTAATTTGAACTGTAGTATCAGTTTTATTTTATGTTACGTTATTACACAAATTATTATTAACTTTAACTTAAAATATTGTACGTCAATTGCAACTTATCTAAATCAAACTTAGGTACTTTATCTGTTATCATTATCAACAATATTTTTTCCAGTGATTAGCTAGGGTACTTTATGTGGGTCGTTGTAAACCTCTATCGTTCAAGTCAACATTCAGTTCAGTTTTATTTATTTGTGTAGATATATAATATTAAAACTTGTGGGGCATAGGTTATGTAACAATTACATCAATATATTTGGTATGCACTTGATGGCCTCTTGCCTCCCTAAAAAGGAAGCTAAAACGTTATGTGAAGAATGCGTGCTTGTGTGCACTTTACATAACTCTTGTTGTACTTTTAAGCCATGACTCATAAAGAAGGTTCATATTTGTTTGAGGGCAAGATGGCCACAGTAGTACCTATTTTTGATTAATGAGTTTTTAATTTAGTTTAACCAGGTTATTTCTGTGTTATTGGTTTTTTAAATGTTACGATAGAGTTAACTCGTATCATAATATAACATTTGGTAACAGGATTTGAGTCGGATTAATAGTATTGAAAATATATTAGTATCAGGTTTACCTTTACCTTACATTTTATTTCATTTATAATATTATGCAAAAACGTTTACAACAAATAAATTCTCAAATTGTACAGATTCTGTAACCGTCCATTTTAGTCATTGCGTATTCAGCATAATAATATACATATTTATTTAATACATTTTTACTAATTTATTATCCAAGTATGACGTAAAAGACAGTTGCATGGACCTGGAGGCCCTATCTTCTTATATCTTTGTAAAAATTTCATAAAGTTCCATTTTAGTATCTGCCGAATACATAATAATATATTTAATTAGCAACATTTCGCACCAACCTAGTTCTATTATCTAAGTATGACGTAAAAGACAGTTGCACGGCCCTCGAGGCCTAGTTGTTTCCTCAACAGTAAGGTCCGTAAGGCCTTATGCAATGCGTGCTTGCGTCCCGTGACGCATCCGTTCTTGCATAGTTTAGGTCGTTAGTTAGTTTAATTCGGTTGAACCGGTTCTTAATGTCATTCCAAAACGGATATCTATTTCGGATGTATTTGACAGGGTTTTAATTTATTCAGTATTTGTAAATAAAACAAAAGTAGGTCTGTAGGTTAATTTAGTTTGTTATTGTCGTGTTTTTAAATAGAAAAATAAATAAATATATTCCAATAACTTATATCACCATTTATTTCCGTAGGTAGATAATATCAAAGGTTCTATATGCGAACCTTGGATGTATGACATTAACTACATGCCAGCGACAGATGAGTCACTATAACCATTGAGTCACGAAATGACACATTTGTTTTAATAATAATGTTCTTAGGAACAAGATTGCTTCGGTAGCATCGGATCATTTGTTACGTAGAAATTAATGACCTATCTCATATTACGTAAACAGTAGCTTTGTCTATTGAATACCCGTAGAAAAATTATTTTCTTTCGAAACATCTCAACCCAGATTGTCAGAATTCGGTTTCAAAAATAAACGCCTATAACGGAAAAATGTTTTATCGACATTTTCTTTACTATGAAATCGACATTGATCGGCAAAACTTCAAAGGCTCAAGAAAAAAAAACATTCCATTGTGTAAAATGATTACGTCATTATCATTACAGTTACAGATGCCGTTAAAACCATATTGTACTTTAATCAGATAAATGAAGACTGTACTCGTATAAGTTTGTTATCCTAAATCACGTGTTCTCTATATAAAGAACTAAGATCGGCGAGATAAATCGTTTCCTTTTCAGTATTGATGCCAGTATTGTCGTAGCTAACGAAATATCTTATAGGTCCGTAGAGAAGAGATGAAAATATTTGATTTACAAAATTTGTAAGACTTTTATGTGATCCTAAATTACAACAATAATAGAAACAAAAATGGGAAGATCAGCGCCAATAAATACGCATAAATTGCTTGACTGTACCAGCAGAATCTACGTAGAGTTGAAAGTTACTGTAATTTGGACATTATGAAAATCAAGCACTATCCTGGAAAAGTGGTCATGGAGGACCCGTGGCTTTCTATTAACGATAGAACTATGGACTTGGTCTATGCGGCTAACTGGGTTGGAGCTAAAAATCTAAGCAACTATAGTGAAAATGATGACCAGTCTAACAAAGTGAAGTTTAATTCTATATCCAGAAGTAAATCGTGTCGAGATGTTGGTCGCAGTAATGATAAGGAGTATGATAACAAAACATATTCGTACGAAGACAGTGGCTACAGTTACTCTCATGACGTTCCTAATGAAAACTTATCTCAATTAGCAAAATATCAACAAAATATAGAAGAAAAAGCTAGGGCAAATAATAACCTCTTACTTCAAAATAAACTGAAACATAGTTACAGTTTTAAGGATATGCCAAATGGTTACAAACCTTCAACATTAAGAAGAGTCAAACGCAGAAATTTTACAGAATGGGATATTGAAGCATTTTCATCTAATGAACGACAGCCACCTGTTCCACCCCAACGCAAACATTCTCTTAAATCTGCTCTCCGACAAAGAAAACCGTATTCGAAAAAGAATTACAATCCGCTTCCAGATCCTGGACCCGTACCGTTAGATCCATCGTCAGAATCATATTACGAATATTATTCAAGAGTTAGTCAACAGAACAATGATACTGATAGTGATAAGATAAAACAGCTACAGAAAGATCCAAAAAAAGACAAAGCCATGAGTAATGGTGACTCCAAATCAAATGGAACGGTACGTGGATTCGGCAATGATACAATGTATCAAATAATAAATTCTATGGCAACTTTGGATTTATCACCTATTAAATCCCGATCCGGAAAAAAGAACCTCGACATGGATAGTGATGCGGAAGATTTGGGGTTATATATGCAGCCTATTAATAATGCCTCGTTATCTACATGCGATCAACTTCCTGAGCTCACTACGCAACAAGAGAATGAACGAGTCGGACGTGTTGAGAATGTTAAGCCTAGCTTTCGTTCTAAGTCATTGAGAGTAAAAAGCGAAGGAAGAGCGCCTCTCAGAGCTTATCTCGACACGGTTCAACAAGACAGCAAAGCTTACAATGGTGTTACTGTCACTCAACCGAAAAGAAATCTCTCGCCCAGCGAACAGCTGACATTAATGCAGTACGATATGTTCCAAGGGATACAAAACTCACCTGCTCCTCTTATACACAATGGATTTCATTCTGTGGACTTAGGAAAAGAAAGTGACTATCGGACTACAAATGGTGTTAGTAAGCAAGTTAAGCGTGACAAGTATGGCAAGTTATATAATACTGTTAGAGTTAAAAGTGACGATAGGTATGATAGGTATAATGACATTTTATCGTTCCGATCTCCTAAAGAGCGTATTAGTGAAGAACGCGTGGTAACTACCAATGGTGTCTATTCTAGGAGTGCTAAAAGTTCATCAAGCGGTTCAGATTCTGACTTTTCAATACCACGCCCTAAGTTAATTGTGCCGGTGCATACATACGGGACACGTAAGAGGAGGACCGGAAATCTCTGTCAACGAGACAGTAACGCTACTGAATCATCATTGGATGCTGGTATACTTCTAGACGTCACACGTTTGGAAGAGACAAATGACAAATCCATCGAGAAGCAGCATCGTAATGACGAAACAGGTAATTATAATTTTCATAAGCAATTCTAAAAATAACGTGCGTTTTATCATATCGCACAATATTCCGTTATCGTGGTGTTATTTTGATCTCATATGTTTGCTGATGTTGATCGATGTCTGTTGTCACGCGATACATTTTCGAGGCCTTTATATAAATGCTTCTTCATGTTCTCGTATCACAAATACAAAATATAAATGAGATCAATATATCAATCAATTGTTTTGCAATTTTAGCGATAAAAAATCAATATTTATAAAACAATTTTTAACATTTTTAGCTTAAACATATACTATATACTTAAGTCACTCAAGTTGTTGTAGTTAAACATGTACTATATACTTAAGTCACTCTTGATAAATCTCTATCACTCTATTTACCTATCAGAAAGTCTTGTCAAAATCCCTTCAATTATTCTAGATAAGTAAGCTCGTAGCGTACAAAACGTTACATACTACTATGCAGTTTTTTTATAGGAGAGAAAAAGCAAACGAGCATACAATCAATCTGATGATAAATGGCCAGTGCCGCCCATGGACACCTGTCATCAAGCCCAGATAAGTTAAGAATCCTATCTGAGGTCGATCACAGATGAGTTGCTACCCCTGAGGAATAAGTTGACACACCTAAGACAAGTATGTTTCCCTTCAAACCATAACAAAGCAGCGCTTAACAGTGCTATTATTAGGCAGAAGATGTTGCCCTTTAAAAAGCTGCTATATATAAAAGGCTAGCTAGTTCATAGGCACATCACTACCCATTTAGTATTCAGCGCAATATGTGAGTACTTTGCTGAATGCATACATGTGCAAATAAAATTGTTTTTATTGAGTCAATTGTGAAAACGTACTTCAGATCGGCGCTTCGATAAACGCGTTACACTGATGCTCGAAGCTAAGCCGGTCTCATTTTATGGGATTTACTGGCTACAGAATCTATTCCAGCTAAATAGATATTACGTGATTAAATTACCGTTTAAACCTGCTTTATATCTCCGTACATCGAACGTGTTGTATGAGACGAGATCGTATTTTTCTATATAATATTTTGACAGGTTGGCCCGTGTTTACGCGGTAAGGAAATCGGGAATTTTTAGGGGGTACCAGACAGCATGGAAACGTCACCGGTTGATATGGGATTTTACCCGCTAACACCCCCTCGATGGCTATCCTCAGCTCTATGTAGAGAACGACGGTATCGGCCACACATACCGTGGTCCTTTTTGGGATTGCTGTACGAGCTTCCACTCTTGCCGCCCGCACCCCTGGGAGCCCCCCTTTATTCGCCTCTTACAACAGGCAGGAGTTACCGTTGCTACATTCTGTTTCCGAGACTACAGGAACCTACATAGAATTCTAACCCTAGAAATGACCTAACCTACGACCTAACAATAACCTGAGCACACTATAAAATTGGTAACGGTATTTTTAATAATGCCGATAGAAACTAACCACAATGGGTTCTACCAACTTAATAAAGTTTAAGATATATTTAGGTATCATCGCCAACCCATTACTATCCCACTGCTGGGCACGGACCTCCTCCCAGAGTTAAAAAGGATTAGCCCATAGTCCACCGCGCGCTAAATGCTATTTGGTAGACTTCACACACCTTTGACAACTTAATTTAAAGACTCAGACTTGTAGGTTTCCTCGCAATGTTTTCCTTGCCCGTTTCAAGTAATACTTTATATTGATACGCACATAACTTTGAAAAGTCAGAGGTGCTTGCCTGGGAACCTCTATTGAAATGCCGAGTTTGTGAACCTAGTCAATTCTCAAGTGGCAACCCTAACTACAGCTGATACTAACCTTAGAACTACTGATAATCAAATCGCCTTGGATGACGAAACCACATACAATACAAGTCATGCAGCGAAACTGTGCCACTAAGTCGCGTCAATGTGACGTGATCGGTCGCCACTCGCGTTGTACATATAAATAATGTTCAAAAACATTTTGCTTGTTTACAAGTTAAAGTAGTAACCGACCGGTTATTTAAAACAACGTAAATTACAAATGTAATAGATGCATTGCTCGTATTAAACTCAATCAAGTCAATAAGTGTTTTTGGTCGGTAAATTAACAGCAATTGTGAATTACTTAATAATGATTGCGTTATTGTGTTACGATTACATTTCGTGATTTAAAATGCAATTATTTCGAACACAGTGTAAGACTGAGAATACAAAGTTAAGTAACCAAACGAATGTAAAAAATATAATTAAAATTTATAAATTAAATTTAAATGGTTGTGATATTCAATTACTACTAATATTATAAAGTTATAGTAACTAAACGCATGTCCAAATTAAGGTATAATTAATACAGCAAAATTCAATGGTTGTTGTGATATTTGGTTATGGTTGAATGTAACCATGGCCCGGTTGCAATGGACAGTGCTTTGG
>DWPG01000193.1:0-10731 GCA_018251495.1 Autochton cellus | reverse complement strand
AAAGAAAGTTTTATTATAACTCATTATCTAGTTAAATAAATTTTATTTAAATATCATAAAATAATTATTTGTGCATAATTTTAAAAATTGTCAATTTTTAGCATGCAACTTATATATATTGATATTTATTATTTAATTCACGTCCATTGGTTGGAGTTCAGTAGACATGTGAGTTTCAAGAGGGTTATGGTAGCTAAAGTATGATACAAATGGTATTGTAGAAACATTTTCTAAATATCTGGTGTCGGTTTTTCGTGACGGTGTAGGTTCAATCGGCTGACACAGCGGCAGTCAGGTATTTCAGTGGACTAAGAAGGAATGCCTTGAAAAATTCTGTTTTTTCTTCCAACAAGAACATTGCTGTAATGCAACACTGCTGCTGTAATGGATAAATTTGACGACTCTCGTGGCGGAGTGGTCACCATACCGGTCTGACACGCAGTGGGTTCCGGTTTCGATCCCCGGCCAGACAGATATCTGAATGATCTGATTTCTGTTCTTGGTCTGGGTGTTTGTGTATTCGTCTTTACATGGCACCCACGAGACAGGAGAAAATTCTATTGTCTAAAACACAGTGCGTCTCTCTGTTAAAGCGTTATGTTAAATAGGACCAAAAATGACGACCCTAAAATAATATTTTCAATACTGTGATAAATTTCCTTTTATCTGTAATAATATCTATTTATGTTTATAGCTATAAACATAACATTTAGAACAGCTGAGTATAAAGAAAAATAAAGCAATTCCGTCAGCATTGCCCAATATCGGCTTTTCTATATTCCGTCGTATGTTGCCTCCATTTATCATTCACACGTAGGCTGCTCAATAGATATTAATCATAAAATTCGACTCGCGGAAATTCCCATCAGCATTAGGAAACGCCTGTTGGAAAATATGTTACTATTGAATCAAATATAAGCTTACATTATGATGTACTCCTGTGATAATATTATGAAGAAATTTCGGGCAAATCTAAAAAGACGGTCAGTGTTTCAAGCCAATTCCTGATGAAAGCTGGCGAAACTGTACCGTGGTTATATATTGTTTTACATAACAGAGTACGAACAGGCATAGAATCTGTCTGATTTCAATGTGACGATAACATAGTAGCGTAGAATCTATTTGAAACCAAATTTTCACTGCTGCATGTGATCTTATTTAACCAATTCATTACTACATTTAATATTTTTTACTTCACGTGGACATCGCTAAGAGGGAGAGAGCAGGGACGTAGGGCAGCAGACTCCTCCTAAAGTTTCTAAAACACGTACAGAATTTATTTGTATTATGCTTTTATATGGTTGAAATACATATGTGTGGTAATGGGAGTGGTATCATCCGGATCACAATAAGTAGTTTACCACCTTTATAATACTTTGATTTTTTTGAGGTTAATACGTGCCAAATGCCCGTCTTCATAACTTATTTTAAACATACAAAATTAAAAAAGATATGAAATTAGTTCAGTAACTTTATATAGGTACTAGAAAATTAAAAAAAAACTGAAGCAAAGCTATAAAGAATGTGATTTAACATTCTGTAAATGGAACCAAATATCGAATACTCGATGCCAATTTATGCCTTTAATTGGATTAGTTTTACAAAACTTCTCTTGGAACAGCGTCAATATTTTTTATTGAGTTACGACTAAACTATTTGATTTTGTTATCTTCCTCTGTCCTCAGGAATAGCAATTCATATGTGATCGGCTACGAATGGACGCCCTTTTCCATTAATGTGGTTGCAAATGTGTTGGTTGGAGTGGTTGTGTCAATTTAGTTCGGGCGATCCTATTAGCTAGATCGACTGTAACCCTGTCTACTATTTCCTTAGCAAACAAAACCTATCGACATAAATGCCTGTTAAATAAAAGACTTTCAGATCATTAAAAGATCAAAAAACCGCCCAACACGTCTAGATAAAGCCGGGATAAATTTATTCAAGCGCGTTATCTGGAGCCGGGAAAGTTGGACAAAAGACATCACCAAGTTCTGTCAATTGAGATAAAGGGATGTAAAATTACGAAGACAGTAATGCCGGCAGTAAAGCAACTTGTTCCACGATCCTCGGCGCTGACGAATAATAATAAACTTGGCACTAACGACGCATTCACACGCACACTGTCATGTCTCCTCTAACCTTTGCCCTTGCACACAAGTAGATATTACAAGCTTGTTAGTCTTATTTATTTGAATAAGCCAAATGAAGGTTAGAGAGACGAAATGACTTAATAGTACTCCACTATACAAAAGGTTAAGGTTACCTGTAAGAAAAAGTACGACTTGACCGTAAAAAGACAAAATTAATATTATCGACGATAAGTATACAGATAAAAATATATATCTTTTATTTATCAATGTTAACTTGGCTTAAACTAAAATACTTCCGTATTCGACATTGGATATACATTTCGATCCATTTCATGGCGTTGTTCCAAAAAGTTTTTAGGCCAAATTTTGCCATCACACAATGAAATTTCTAAAAGCTGTTCGTTTTTAGATTTTTGTTAAAATCTCTAACGTTGAATACTTTTTTTTTTTTGAAGGAGGTACATTGACTAACCATGTAATTTTTTTAGGTACACTGATGCACTCCATCATTTAGCTAACGTGATAGACTATGGCCCAATCCTTCTCATACTGATAAAAGACCCGTACTTGCAATTAGACAGTAATTGGTAGATGATGATGCATTAAATGGTTTGTGTTACTATGTATGGGCATGGAGATCTTCAACCAGCCAACTCCATATCACAGGGGTTCTACCTGACAATTTTCACAGATGCTTTGTTACTCCTGAGGTCTATGATGGTCGCCTCATATGTAAGACACCCGCAATTCTTACTCTACCAAAAAATAAATCGCGATAGTACCTTTTTATAGGATAGAAGTAGCAAACGAGCATGCAGTCCAACTAATGGTAAATGGCTACTTCCGCCCATGGAAACCTGAGATAAAGCTCAGATAAGATAAGAATACTACCCGAGGTCGACTACCGACCACACATGTGTCGCTACCCCGTGATGAAGAATATTTTCGGTACTATGCCAGTGAACAAGTCGTGATCATTCTATCTTATCTGAAAATTCCAATAGCCTGCACATTACTGATACACGAAAAAAGCTAACCGAACCAATCGCATCGGCGTACTGTCCAGACTGTTGGCTCTTAGCCAAGCCAAAGGAACTGTTCACAGCTTAATTAAGAGTAAGAAACAATGTAGAACACCATACATTTGAGTTACATTAAGTAAACATTTCAATAAACAGAATAATGTATCGAATACGAAAACAGCTGCCGCATTCAAGCACAACCAATATGATTAAACGGATTTATTATTTGCCATGTACCTAATAAATTATTCAATTCACGTTATTATCTTTTCATGGAATAACCATACGTTGGTAATTACATTTCAATAAACCTTGTGGTTTTAGGTAATATAATGTGATAAAAAGGCATAAATATTTGTATTTTTAAGTTCGTTAAAAGTATAACACAAATGTATTGTATGTATCTATTATGTATTTATCTTCTATTATAAGTGTGTAGGTAGGATACTAGGAGCAATTTACTACGAAATAAGGCTGTAACTACAGTCTTAAATTATTTTAATTGTAATTAAAAAAATTCAAGCGTAACATTAATTTTCCTTTGAAGCATACCATAAATTTTCATTTTCAGGTATTGCCGGTTTATTTTTATTTCTATTATTTATGTTATGGTGGTCACTATTTCTATTAAATAACTCAATATTTTTCCTGACGTACATTATGTTCTCGTAAGTGTACTGGCTATGAACCGTTAATATGTATTGATAAGGTGCGGTGATACAGATATTGTAAGATCGTGGAATCCTTTATGAACGACGAAGGGTTCTACCACTTTTAATATATATTTTTATAATTTAAACAAAGTAACATTAGAACATAAACATGATCCACAGTAGATTTTAACGGATTGGAAAGTCGTTATTATTTATTATTCAATGTATTTTTGGTATATTATAAGTTTTTGGCATTTGATAAATGCAGGGATTTAGTACAAGTTCCGATTTTTGTATTGAATACTAAAAATGGAGCAAAGTAGCAATGCTCATGACGTGTTCGCAGTTCCCAGTTTGAGTGAAGTTTTACGATTGTGAGCACTTGTCTGAGCGCTCGGCGTAGTTCAGCAAACTATTGCTATAGGAGTGATATGCTCAATACTACTTTTCTACTTTTAAAAGTTTATACCATTTAGAATGAAGAACGAACGAACAAAGCAGTCGACCATCTTAAACATTACTTTGTTACTTTTATCACCCCTCTGCCATTTTAGCTAGAAAAAGTGACTTCGAGTTCATTACTTTTTATTCCTTCACTGCAGAACAAGCGAACCTCTCAGCATACCTCGTTCAATAAAATCTGCTCCCATTGCTTAGACTTCATCGATTATATTAAAGTTTACGAGAAAAGAATTAGAGCTCTTTCTAAGCTTGGCCACAAGCGAAACCTAATATTTAGATCGTTTCGATACTATATAAGTATTTACCTACCACAACCAACCAAGGTTTTAGAACTAAGGTTTTGAATATGGCGGAACCCTTTGTGGTTCGACTCCAGCGGCACCACCGTTATACCTATTTCTGCCAAATAATTATACTGCCATTTGAAATAATTTCAACAATGTTTAGTGCAGCTGTGTTCTTGTTTGAGGAAAAGCGAGACATACTTATCCAAATCGTTCCAACTTAGTCCTCAGGGATAGCAACGCATTTGTGACCGATCTCAGGTAGGAACTCTAATGGGTGGCAGTGGCCACTTACCATCAAGTGGACGGCATGCTCGTTTGCTACTCCAGTATTATATATATTTAAAAAAAACAGAACTTAACAGCTCCGTATACTGCTGTTATGGGACAAAATACGTGTTGTATTTACGCCATTATTCGTTACCATTAAGTTTAACTTTGTTCCAGTTATGTAAAAACCCGTATACTACCGCGAAACTAAGTTGGAAACAGCAAACTTAACGAATACGTGGCGTAACATATAACAACTCCACTTTGCGTCAGAGAGATAATTCACTGTTTTACTGTACAGATTGAGTTACTTACTTGGTGGAAGTTGTTGGGCGCTTAGTTTGTTGAATTTTATGCCTATATCATTAGGTGTAAGGTTACTTACGTCGGTGAAAAGGGTAGTCTGTGCTAATTAGAAATATATCATCTCAGGTTCTGATCTATACTGGTAGCAAGTTCAGATAGTATTTTAGGTATTTAGAATTTTGTAGCGGCTTTTATAAGGATATAAAAATATATCAGTTGTTAAATGTTTTAAACTCATCGTTTAAGTTAATTTATTCATGGTTGAATTCTATTATGAATTCCTTACGCTTTGTCGCTGCAGTATACGCGTAACTGTGATTTGATTTGAAAGGTGTCATAATGTAAATATGATGTCTTTCTGAAACATTCCTATTGAACTCTCAAGTGCTAACAATACACCTGTGACCGACTTCTGGTTGTATTCTAATTTCGGTTAATCCATTCGGTAAAATGACTGCAGTAGCGGCAACGACATAATTATGTTCAATCCTTGTTGGCATGTAGGTGGGTAGAACTGAAATCTCCACCAACATTGCTCTGTCGGGTTGCTTCGGCTGACCAGTCAATCGTCGCCTTGCGCTGGGCGAGTGTATACGGAGTGTATATGTCTTGTGAAGTGCAGAGACTTCTCCTAAGGAAAAACAGGCCTATTGCTTCTCTGAGCCCAGTGACTGCGCCGTGCGCATCAAACTTGACGCGATCCTGGTCGGCATATCGACTTGGGAGACAAGGTTGGTGGTTTTATCTACCTATCTGCTGCGGCGAATATTGGGTCATATCTTCTATACATACAGTATAGTATAACAGTTTTAAGCGCTGATGTGTTATGTTTGAAAAGTTTGATGAGAAGAGGCACTTATTTAGTTTTCAGAGAAAATAACCTATTCATGGCCGACCTTATTAGGGCTGCAATCCTATTTGGGTCGATTTTATTAATGTCCATAGGTTTTAGTATGGGTTGGACAAATGGGTTAGACGCTCGTACGCTATACTACAATTTCACAACCAAGAAACACAAACTATTCACTACGGTATTCATGTTTATATAACCGTCCTACAAGAACAATCAATATTAAAATATACTTCGAAGATACACAAGATAGTTGACAATTGGAAACTCGTAACACACGGCTCCGTGCCAATCCACGTCGTTAGCGACATCTCCACCCTCACGAGACGCTGTATGGAAAACGAGCCAACTCATTGAATATCAAAGAAATTCGCAAAGAGATTGTTTGAAGGATAACGAGACACAAGTAAGTAGAAATGCCGGCATATAGTTTTTACCTTTGTATTTCCTGCAGTCGACCGATGTACAAATGAAACATTATTATATTAAAAGCAATATGTTTCATTTGTCTTCAATTATATTTTGTTAGTTAAGCGAAAAAAAAACGATAACACATACATTAAAAAATGAAACCTTGTGTAATGTTACACGTATGGAGTTTATGGCACTACTTCTCATTCATTGCGAATTAGCTATTATTTCCGGAGTTGTATCTGAATCACTGGTAATTCTTGATGTTGTAAAAAATTATATGCGTTTCAACATAAAACAATAACCATTTGAATTTACACAAAATTTATAAACCACGACTGTGAGTGGCTAAAATTATGATTAGTTTGTATAAAATTAAAACCGCATCATTAACGAATTTTACCTCCATACTGGTATTGATTTCCGTAAATCATACTGAATATTGTTTTGAGACATGTAAATAAATAGGTTTCAAAATAATGTTTAGTACTCATATACAACTTTAATGTAATTAAAACCAGCTAATTTAATACAGTCATTTCTATTCATTCCATGTTCCATTACGAAAACAGAAATCTCATTGTTACTAACGACTGTCATTTCTGTTGATGGACTAGTCTGTGCCGATTTTTGTGTTGAAGGTCAAATGTGTTACACTGAATAAACTCCCTCTAGTAATGAATAAATCAACGCAGCGAGACACGTTTCAAAGAAAAATATATATCTTTTAGGAGGTAATGCGGTGGAAAATTGCCTTCGAAATTATACACCTGGTCGTACCTGCGTGGGACATTTAATATCAACGTCCAGGTACAACGTTCAAAGCCCTCTGTTATATCCAGAGAAAATAAATTAACCTAAGGGTTGACCTTAACAACATTGACCGATGTTTGTGTGACGATAAAACGGTGATAGCCGGCGTAAATTGCCAGACTGTCCATTTTACCACGCTGTATAGCCAAACTTATCCTTTATTCCTTTTTGAAGTCCCACAACGTTACTTGATGGAGTAGAGCTAAAAAAAAGAAACATAACAAAAGGCTGTAGAGTGGACATTGTCAAGATTATCACACAAAAATTTTCATCCCGTATCACACTAACGCCATCTCTGATTGATTGACGGCTTACATGTCGCTCACTGAATACAAAAAGGATGCAACTCAAAAGATGGATTATTTCAGATAACTTTGTTAGCCTTATTTTAACTTATGTATGTTTGTAGATAAATTAAAACAGACAAACAAATCAAATGTAAAATAATATTTATTAATTAGACACTTTATTCATGAAATTATTTGAAACACTAACCGCGCTGCCAATATAGGTACCTTCATTAATAAAACAAAGTGTTTTATTAAAGCACCGCTCTGAAATATTCGAATTTTTTAAATCATCATAAATGTGGCACACGCTCTCGCATTCCTATAAATAAACACGTGAGTAATTCAATTTCGTTCAGTAAATATTATTTTTGCAGAATCTTTATGAAGACGGGAGGTCAATGGAGCCTCGCTCGCATAAAAATTCTGCTTGTGTTGTTATGACGGTGTTCAACACCAAACTCATACAAATCACTATTTTCTTTGGGCGAATACGTGACGCTTGCTTTTAATCTTTACTATATTTTTTTCTTCTAAGTCTGTGATTCTAAGATTTTTGCGTAACCTTCAAAAGTTTTTCTCACAATTGCTGTAATGTTTTACTTCAATTATTCTAACAGCAATATCGTTTGGTAAATAATACAGCTGACCTGAAGGTCAACAATGTAACAATGTAGCTACAGCTGACCTGAAGGTTTCAATTTAACCAACAGTAATGAAACTGATGATTAAAAGAATTATATTCTTAAATTTGGTATTCGAAATTAATGTTCAAGGGTAGCAATGCATCTATGACCAACCTCAAGTAAGACTCATCTTATCTAGAGTCCATTACAGATATCCATGGGTGGCAGCTGCCATCAAGTGAACTTCATGCTCTACCTATAGATTATGAAGCCAAAATCCCTAATACGATCTAAAAATCCTAGAAATTGTTTCGTAAAATTCCTTTACCTCATAAAGTCTCTAGAAGAGTTTTCCTTTATAACACTAAGCGACGTGATATGACCTATAAAGGCTTTAATCTCGTCACGGATGGCCAGTTTCTAGATAACGCCTTTAACTTAATGGACACTTTTTATTTACGTCACTTTCGCCCCGATTCAAAGTCAAATGTGGTGAGCAGAAGTTCAACTTAGGTACTAGATGGTTAGGCGACGTACTTTAGGTGCTCGTAGAATAAATTTAAATCAATCATAATAAAGACTCAACTATTTCAACCATAAGAAAATTATAGTTATCCTTAAAGTGGAACTGACACATTGTATGAGTTGACAATATTTAATTTTATAAGTGTTGACAATATTTTGGATATAAATGTCTTTAATAAGTTATGAAAGAATCAGAGCACACTATGGAATAAAGTGGATAGTACTGAGCAGTGATAGCTTAGTGGTTGAAACTCGGCTGCTCTAACGGGGGTCTGAGGTTCGAACCCAGATCCTGATTTTTCAAAGTTATGTGCGTATCAGAAATAAATTTTCACTTACTATAACGGCCAAGGAATACATAGTGAGGAAACTTCGTGAGAGACATATAAAAAAAAAAAGTTTTCGAAGGTGCGTGAGGTCTACCAATAAGCTCTTGGTTAGCTTGGTAGACTAGAGCCGAATCCCCTCTCATTCTGAGAGGACACCCTTGCACACCATTCGGACAGTAACGGCTTGACGACGTCTGTTGAACTCTTATGATTATGTTCCATATGTTCTTAAAATGGAAGTACCTACTAGCTGAACTAGATCACAAAGGATTACCTACTTACTTCTTTCGCATTACTAACGGAATGGTGATCAACTTTTGTTAATACTCCTTCTACTGAAGTCACGTGATACATTTTGAGCACATAAAAATGCATAAATGGGTATGTTAACTACTATATTTTGTATGTATTTGTCCGTCTGCATCGCGCTATAGTGCCGGTGCCCAAAGCTCTCGTTTATCCAGAGATGACAGCTTATCGGACCGCGCATATTTATTGGCCGCTCGTTCTTTTATATGAGAGCAATCTCTACATGGACTAATGTTAAAGGTATTTGACTGGCTGTCTGTAACAAGTAACATATTTGGCATAAAATTATTAGTCTTCAGAAATAGACGTTAGACATGGGCCTAAAGACACGTAGAATAATTAAAAATTTATTGTTGGTTACTGCAGAAGTCCTTGGACGGTAGTATTAGTAATGTTAAGCTTAATAACATACCGATACTACTATAACACATATACCACAGTTATAATAATATATTTATTTATATACAATCTGGTAGCGCAAGTAAAAGCAAATACCTAATTAACATTACAATTCACAACGCATATTAAACAAGGGCTATAAATGACTATAATTTTGAGCGCCATTGGATTATGAAGCACTAATAAACCGTTTATGGTAATTATTAGCTACATTGTTAGATTATATTAAAGACTAGCAGTGCCACGCGGTTTTACCTGCGTTTAAAAATGTATACGACATACATATGAAAAAATGTGATAGCTGGCTCTAATGTGCCTAATAGCAACTAATAACTGGAGACGGCATTATTATTAATGGATTTTAATTTTATTACGCAGAACCATCATTCTTTTCCAAAAATTTAAGTATATAAGTTACGCCTTATATCATCAGCTATCTGCCAGTGAAAGTCCCGTCATAATCGGTTTAGCTTTTTCGAAGATTACCCGGAACAAATAGATAAACACAAGTCACAAAAAAATGTAATGGTTTTTTTTGTTGTAGGTAACGTATATACTTTACTACGCATTTAGTGACAAGTTGTTATTTTGACATTACAAAGAGACGCTTCAATTTAATTTATTGGTATAGATTATGACAAATTGTTTAAGCAATATTAAAAACGAAGGCGAGTGCCGAGTGCCTAGTGTTAGTATAGAAAATAATAAAGCATGTCAATAAAAGACGATGACACAAGCTCCGCCGAAGGGTAATGCGTCGCTACAGGATTTTTATTGGCAACAACACGCCCTTTTCAGACTTCTCATTTATTCTGATGGTCCTGAAGGCGCTATGAAAAGTAGCTCTGTCATAAATGGTAGGGTATAGATCTAAATCGGCCCTACAGGCACAGGCTCTTGCCATCAACGCTAGTTGCTAGTATCTATAGTATAATGGCGATTAGCATCACCTTCGTAAGAAAAGAAATACCCCATATCTAACCTAACCTAGCAGTGATAGCCTAATGGATGAAACTCGGCCTCTCAATCGGGGAGTCCGAGCTTCAAACCCCAGGCACGCACCCCTGATTTTTCGTAAAGTATGTGCGTATTAGA
>DWPG01000192.1:0-10734 GCA_018251495.1 Autochton cellus | reverse complement strand
GTGTAGTGGTGTCAGTGTATCCTTCTGAGTCATACTATTAGAAAGAAAGAAAGAAAGAAAGAATAAAGAAAGAAAGAAAGAAAGAAAGAAAGAAAGAAAGAAAGAAAGAAAGAAAGAAAGAAAGAATAAAGAAAGAAAGAAAGCAAGCAAGCAAGCAAGCAAGCAAGCAAGCAAGCAAGCAAGCAAGCAAGCAAGCAAGCAAGAAAGAAAGAAAGAAAGAAAGAAAGAAAGAAAGAAAGAAAGAAAGAAAGAAAGAAAGAAAGAAAGATTTTTTATTTCTATTAAGGGTCGTATGACCTTCAAACAACCCTAGTTCTATTTTCACACAAGCAAAAGATAATCAAAAGAAATCAAATCTTTAAAATATACTTTGAAATAAAGAAAACCCTATCCAAATCGAAGAAGTTGTTTTATAGAAAATCGCGGACATACATACTGGTCGAATGCAACCTCAACTTTTGAAATCGGCTAAAGAAATTTAAATGGTATTTGTTACCTTGTATTTCACTAACGATAAGCTCTTTTTACCAAAATATTATGTATTGTTATTCAGTCCCAGGCTCTTTATCTAAGAGACTAGATTTAGGTGTAACGTTACTAAGGCTACTGGTTACAGAACCGTCGGATATGGTGCAAGAACATAACAATATAGCACAAGACATTGTTATGTGATATTGTGCTTCGTGGGAACTGGTGTTGAAACTGGAAGCAATGCTTCGTTTAATCATTGAAGTCTTGTCCATAAAGTCTATATATACAAAATAAAGTGTAGTGTTTGTTTGTAATGTCTAAATGAATGTTTATTACAAGTATATACGGTACATATAAGAAAAAACGATAATTAAGGTTTTTGTCTGTCTATCTGTTTGCCTGTCTGTCTGTTTGTTCTGGCTAAACTTCGAAACGGTTGGACCGATTTTGACAGGACTTTCACGGGCATATAGCTGATAGTCTTCGGTAGCAACGCAACACAGATGCGTATCTGTGACCAACATCAAGTTAAGAAGATGGTAAAATGAGTATGGTAGGTATCACCACCACACTTATTTCTAGCGTGAAGCAGTTGTTTGCGTGTGTTCGTTGGAAGGGTGTGGTTGCTGGCTTACAACCGACCATCTTAGTTTGAGTACCAACGCATCTGTAATTGACTTCAGATAAAAACCATGGACCATGGGCAGCAATGACCACCTACCATCAGGTGGAATGCATACTAGTTAGCTATCACATTCTTAGAAAACTAGAGAATTATCTTAAAAACAAAAAAACTAACTGCTTAAAATGAATTGACTTTGATACCCATATTCATTTGATACCCATATTGTTATGATACAAAAATTATTTCGTCCTATCCCCCCCTGTTTTCTCCTTTCGCAGGCACGATATTTTTGTATAGGCTATGTCACTATGACAACTGTACGATTCTAACGACACCTCATATGTTAAAATCCGTCAAGCCATTTGGGCTGCGGGGCGTGCCAAAGAAATGGACATACATTCATAAATACGTAGATACATACGCTCGAAAAACATTATCCTCCTTCTGACGCAGTCGCGTAAAAACTTACATAATAACAATGATAAAATCATACTTAGATAGCTACCTATCTAATAATAATATTATTCTTTTGGTTTCTCGACATTCCAGACACATATATCATACTGAAACAAACACCGATAAAAATAAACATTGGAAGTTCTAGGAGAATTTGGGTCAAGTTCACATTTTCTCACGGATTAGGTATAATAATTCCAATTATTGGGTATTGGTAGCAAATGTATACGAGTGATGGGAAAAATCTATAGACAATTTTTAAACTTACCTACCTACCGGAAATAAGCTTAATAACTTCTACATTTTCTATAATTTTGCACAAGTAACATATTTTATTAATTCAATATAGGTAGGTACTTACGACGTATATATTTATACGGTGATGGTTTTATCCAAATAATGACTAACGTAATTTTTATAAGTATCTATTTTCTATCTATTTTCTTTGGTACCTATTTTAGGTACAGACTTAATTTACTCGCGCCAAAAACCAATTTAAGTATTTTACATAAAACCTATCTATTGATATGGTTTTTAATAAACGAATATATTGAGTAATTATTAAAGGTACATGAAGTTAGTGTAAACCGAGAGCCATCCGGCTATGAAACATTCGGGCGTGTAACCCGCCCGCCTTATACTTAAGTCTTATAACTATAAGTCGATGATTTCCCGCAGGTAGGTACAATAAATACAAATCATACTTGCAAATTATGATAAAATAAAAAATCTCATCACTTCACTTAACAATTACAGGGAAATGAAAATTTATTAGACCCGAGTCTACTTCACAAGATATATAATGAATACACAACTATTCCAATTATTGCACCTTCTCTACATTAAACATTTGATAAAGAAATTGATTTATAAATTAGACAAAACAGAAACATAAATGTAATATACCTTTGTACTAATGCATTAAATTAAGACTTTTATACTACTAGAGTCCATGTTGGCCATTGACCAATACAATTCCTCGTTCCAAACACTGTTATTTTGTTATCTTGACCATCCAGAAAGAAAATTCTGTTTCATTAGTTTTTTGCTAGTAAAATCAAGCTAGCAGACTACAATTGATGTTATCCTTAGAGGATAATTTATAGTTGCCAATAGAACAATCAAAATAACAAGATACCAACGGAATGGCCCATAATTTGTGATGAAAACTTATTGTCCCTAACGAAAAGTTAGAAAACTTGCATTGAATACATACTTATAGAATATTTTCAACATAACGAAACTCGATCAGCATTGGCATTATGACACTACCGAAAAATTAGGAAAATTAATAAAAATTGCCAAGTCAGTCAGCAGTTATGAGATCACATTGCATTAAAAACATTAATACACAATTATTAATAATAATCGAATAACATCTCACTACTATTAATATGAAGATAGAAATAATAAATGATAACACAGCGAAGAATTAGCGTTTGGTCAGATACAATGAAAAAAGCAAATAACATAGTAAGAGTACCTAAGTAAATCTTATAAAGAAGATAATACTTAACGAATAAATTCAAAAATTAATGATTTTTCATTTTAATAAAAACCTCATCGGAATCATGCAAAAAAGATATTGTATTTTTATTTTAAAAAGTGAACTACAGTTTGGCTAAATGCAAATTGTACGTCTTTTTAATAGTTTAATTTGGCCAAAAGCAGTCTGAGAAACTATAGGTAGGTACATGTTTACATTATTTCTATAAAAAATAAGCCATATAAAACTAAACATATCTTTTTAAATCTTTAAAAGCGACAAAGTAGCTTTGAAACACTAATACGCGAATCCGACAAAACGCTAATAAATCGTTTGTTCGTGCACAATGCGTACCATTCGGCTAGGCCTCTAAACGTAATGAAAATCTTGAGCTTCTTCAATGCCATATTCGTTTACATATGATATATTATAAAGCCGTTATAACCACAGGATACAGACAGTAAAAGAGGAGAGTTTTCTAAACGTTTGTGATCTTTATAGGCTTTACAAAACCCTTTGTGTGTGATCAAATCGAACATGTTTATTTAGTATACATGAAAACATACATTTGGATGCTATTCCATAACCTGATACCAGGTAATCTTCAGAATATTGTTGTCGGTGCAATATGATTACTTGCATTCATATTGCATTTGCATTTGACAGCCTTTTTTAAGATTGCTTATACAATACCTGACATCAACCGTTCTTAGAAATTCCCTCATTGTCTCGATATTATGACTCAAGCATAATTAATTTAAACGTGGCAGTTAAACGTAAGAACTGTAGAATATTGCTATAGTCTGCCACAATATGACTACTCATTTTCATATTGCATTCAATCTATTTGCAATGAAATGGACTCCTGTCGTCATACCATTCCAAATTAATGTCTGAACAGTGATTACAACAGGTTTAACAACACAATGGCACCTTTATGCGTACATACACAACATCCATTTATTACTTATAATTAATAATTTTATTAAGGACTTATTGTATTACTTGACTGACACACCTCAAATAATACATCTTGAGGATAATACATTTCATATCGATTACACATTATAATAATTTAAACATTGATTATGATATTCTTGTTGGACTTAAATATACGCATTTAAATTTATAACTAAAATGGTACATTGAGTACTTTTAATATTTGGATTATACATATCCTTAAAGGAATCGTAAGAAAAGGGAAATTAGGGAAATTGAATTCCACAATACATTTATTTCGAGTCATATACATTCTCGGAAGAGACATTAGTAATATAGTTAGTTAAATAGGATAATAATAAATTCAATATGTATTGGTATTGCTGATTATAATTATTACATTATCATGTTAATAATAAGAACATGGAACGTAATTTGAGTAATAACGTAATAATTTACAGGCGTTCCACTTGATAAGAATACAACCACAAACGCGGTTCACAACGTTCCATATTAACGTTTAACGACTAATAATAATAATAATGTTTATGTACTTGACAGGTCTGATTGTCCGACACTCGAACCATGAATGTGGACATGCCTATCATAATCACAAAGCCGTTATCATGCCTAGGCCGCACTCATCGTGATAACACGAAGTTTCGGGTTGTCGCGATGTATATAGCCGAACCTTCGCGAACTCTTCGCGTATTCGGGCGATACTTCGAGCACTTCGCTCCGCTGTCGGCCGCACTTTATTCGTCCCACAGCCATCGTTTGGCAGACTTTTGACTTAGCGAAGGCTTCGCGATAAACTTGACAACGATGCAATGTGGCCATGGACATTCGCCGTAGACCGATGACGTAAAACTTCGTCTTCGGCCTGAGACGAATTTCGTCGCAATGAGTGCGGCCTAGGCCTGATGCCGGACAAAACGAATGCAGTCTTGTAAAACTGCAACATGTAACTTTTTGTCGTTCATATTGACAAGTAGAACGCGCTCTTACAATTAAATGTTATTTATGATGACAAACTTAAGAAAAATTAAAGCACAGCCAAGAATATATAAAAACTACCAAATCATTTACACATTAAAAAGAAAGATATTCCACTTTAAAAAGTTTATAACTTCGGCCATATACATAAATATAGAAAGTAATTCCAGAGAAATTAATTAATTTAAATACATAATTATAGTATTTATTTATTATCGATTATTAATCCAATATTCCATTTGAATTTCAAACATACGCTTTCTCTTGGCATTGTAGAATATAATGTTATTTACTGAAATTGAATTAACCACATTTCCATCATTACGATGAGTAATAACCGGCACATCCATTAAAAAAAATCTCATCTTTTGAAATGAATTAGTAAAATTATTTTATTTTGTTTAATTCCAATGGAGGTCATTTTACAGTTTCCCAAATTTGGCACTTAGCAAAATTTTACAAAAAAGTATCTTCAGTGCAATTAATGAAATTCTTATACGTTTTATAGTAAATAAAAACAATAAGATTTTATTTACCTACAAACATGAACAGTCAAATCGTTGGTTTTGGACAATACTATTTGCAGCTAAATGATAAAAATTACCGTTTCGTACTGGCTCGGAATGAACGGAGGAATGAAAATTCAAGTCAGTTAATATTTAACTATACAATATTAATAAACATTATATTCTTTTTAAAACCAGTACTTTATATACCGATAATGCTGAATTCTTTTTTGAATAATTATAAATGAAAATTGCAGTCAGAAACGAGTGAAACTTCGACGTTTCTATCTGGCAATTTCTTTAATAACTGATATTTTTCTCTTGCTTAATTATGACTTGTTATTTAATAATAAACATTGTTATAATCGAAAACAAAGAAATCCATTTGTTTTTAAGGATTGAAATTTTGTTTATGTTTAACAGTAAATTGCCAGGTTACATAGGACTGTTATTAATCAAAACATGTAAAATTTCACGTAAATACCAAAATCAATTATAGTTCATGTGTATGTTGGTTAAATTTGATGTGTTTATCAAACAAATCAAGTATTTATCAGAAACTTGTTTTTTACAAACATAACAATTAAATCCGTATTAAAGGGCGATATTTTTTAAAGGATTCTGTACTTAACTGAGATTGAAAAAGAAAAAAAATATAGTAGATCCTTCGACTGATGAAAAAAAATCGACACTGATAATATTATAGCGACATAGAAACGACGTTTAAAGATTAGAGATACATTTAAAGATTTAACAGCTAACACGTTGCGTATTAGGCCTACAGGACTACCCGCTCACCGTACCATACTATGAACGTAACCGTGTCAGCGAATACCGACTGGATAATAACGATCATATTAACTCATACCATGCCAAGTGCACCATCGTTTTATTACCGAACGAACGAGAACGAATAAATCACTATTCGTTCATAACACTTATGATATTTGTGGTAATCGGCGCTCTTTATTTCCAAAACCTTTAAATTTACTCTATTTTCATACCGAGCGGGCCCAAAAAAAGAAGTACAATCTACAAGCGACTACTCGAGTCAAGTAGTTTAATAGAAGCATTTTAGCAGAAATACGTTAAACGTTCGTTAAGAATACGGATGTGAATAGACATGAAGGTATATTAGATTACAAGACTGTACCAAAGCTATCTAGTAAAAATCTACGGAGACAAACAATTTGTATACTAAACAGACTCACGCTGCACTTATAAAAAAATACAAAAATTTCCCGACGTTGCGTTGTTCGCGTTCGCCTTACGATAAAAAAAACCGCATTCACGAATCACAGATTAAATAAAAAATAACCGCGCCATCGCACCCAGCCGGGTTAGCGTGATGTGGACAGACACGATAAAACAAATATTCGTTTCCCATTTTAAATATTTGCCTTATCGCGTTTCGTCACGAGCTAATTTCGCACGATCCTACGCTGATATGTGCCGACAATACTCCATAAAATTCGGTTTATTACTCTACACCGATACATAACCTAAACTACCTACATACATACTGGAAATGTCACGAACCATTATTTCTCGATATATAATGAGTACACGAAATATCTATAATACGTTAACATTAAATACATAACTAACTACTATGAAATGACTATGATGAATAGTTAACGTTGAATATTGAGCCTTTATTATGCGGCTTGAATAAACGTGGTTATTACATAGGTCTGCATGAGATGAGTGTGAACTGATGTCGATCGTAATCTAAATAGCGGGCAGTAGTGAATTTAATAATGGAGAGGGTAGTCAAACTTTGTCGACAGTAGCGCCACCAATGCCACAGTTTATTAACGTCGTGTAAAGTGATCAGACTCAGACCTCATATTCCTTTGGCACATACGGCGGAGGCGCCATCTACATATTTTGAAACGCCCTCCCCATTATTTGTTCTCTTTTAGTAAATCATGCACGAGAGCCAATGTTTCGAAAGCTGGAAGAAGGCTAGCAGGAACAGTGACAATGAATATGTTTATTTTATTTTCATAAACAACAACAATGACGCACTACTGTTTTTAATTCCAAAGACAAAATTGTGATCTGTAATTTAAATACAGTTCATCAAATACTTCTTTTACATATTTTTTCCTTTTATAATTTTTTGCGAATGTCCATACAAAAAATCATTAACCAGTGCAGCACAGGATAATGTTATATTTCATGGATAAAATAAGCAAGTAAACAATAAATTAAAATTAAACCGAATTGCATGGTTGTTTATAATTTAACAACGTTTTTATAACAATAAAAAAAAAAGACATCCCTTTTGAATATCAAATTTGTCCATAGAATTATAAACTCCATTTAAGACGCAAATATATTATGTAAAAAATGTTACATATGGTTGGCATGTGTTCATATTATTAAACGTACATTTACTTAGCTTTTTCATATACTCGATGTATGAAAGTTACAACAAACATTACAACGTGGCGCTAGAAGCGTACATGCTTCTAATAATCGAAAAAGGACAGACATTCGATGCCTCATTCACTAACAGTATTAAGAGCAAAGACAGGCTACAACATCATACTAATCGACCATATTCCACGCCCCATTCGCGACCAAACGTTATATAAAATGTAAATCTAACAAACCGTATACGGAGATAATAATATTGCATACGAATACACTTTGTACTACGCGACAACCGCTCGGAATCACTAAAACGAACGAATATTCAAGACACATGACGAAGATCACACTACGCTCTAATAATAATCATGGCAGCTCGACAGCGTACAAACATACATTATAATAAATATGGGTTTAAGTAAACACTACATACATACATTCGACTCGAGAACAACGTCAAACGAATAAACACTGACACTATCGAAGTTGGAGCCTCGTTTTGCGGGCGTTTCGACGTTTTTCCGCCGCCGGTAGATGGCGCTGGGGCCAACGGGCCGAAGCTAAGCGAGCGAGCGCGGGCGGAGCCCTAGGTCTCTGCGGGCGCGAGCGGAGCTCCGCACGTGGCCACGGGGAAGGTCTTCACGTGTGTCTGCCACTGCGTCGACAGCTGGAAGAACTTCACGCCGTTCCATTCTGTGCCGTCGATGTACACTGTGGGGAAATTACATTTAGATAAATACGTCGTTTCTAAAAAGATGATGCAGTAACTTAAGCTGATTTTTCTATATTTACAATTTTCATTAATATTCGAGAATTCCAACAACGCTGTGAGGAGCTGTTTAAAGGCTCAAACCCATAATACCTAAAACTTTTGAACAAAAATACCTATTTCTGCAATAACACCAATGTTAAGCGCTGCTATATTCTGGTTTGAAGGGCATTGTAAGACACACTTATTCGAGAAGTTCTAACTTTATCCTTAGAAGCAGTAACATATATGTGGTTGACCTCAGGTAGAATTCTAATGTTATCTGAGTTTGATCACAGCCCATGGGCGGCTGTGCGCTACCATCAGGTGGACCGCGTGCTCGTTTGCTACTTCTATCTTCTATAATATAAAGAAAAAATAAAATAAAAAGTAGTATCGTATGCCAGCGGCCAGCGAGCGCACCCTTGAGCGGCGCGTTGTGCGAGCCCTTGGCGGAGCAGATGAGGCGCGCCACGCCCTCCACGCTCTGCGCGCGCCCCGGCTCCGCCTCGCCGCTGCGCTCCTTCTTCTTGCCCAGACGCATTACTGGGGAAATGAACATATTTAGATAAACACCCAGCCGCATTACTGGGAACGTATATACACACTTAAATAAACATTCAGCCGCATTACTGGGAACGTATACACATACTTAGATAGATATCCAGTCGCATTACTGGGAACGTATACACACACTTAGGTAAATACCCAGCCGTATTACTGGGAACGCATATACATTTTTAATTTATACCTACACATAAGTCCTTAGTCAAATTATATTTGTAAATGCATGCTATAAAAATATTATTTTCACTCAATCTTTGTTACCAATAATGTAGTATATGTTATGAAAATAAGCTTGGAAACAGTACAGTTACATACACACGCCTGTACACATATTATTATGAAGTTACTCCATTACAAAGTCTCCATTAGATCATACTAACTAGATCAAACTAAAACGTTATTAATAATCAAAGTAACACATAAGCTTCAAATATTTGTTTGTTTCAGGAAAAAATGAAAGAGTAGGACAAGTCATACGTAATAGAGATAAAAGAAAGTCAAACAGAATAAAAAAATATATGCGAGGCGTACGACAAAGGAAGATAAAAGTAGTATAGAGGAAGAGGAAAGGTTATCACCAAAGATAGAAGGAGCAAGGTGAGAGTGACAGAGAGAAACCTATAAACAGATATACTGACTCTTCTGTTTCTTCTCCTTGGTGAGGTAGGTGATGGCGAGGTGGTGGTTGTGGCGCGTGACCAGCAGCGCGCGGAACGACGCCTTCACCGTCACCTTGCCGTCCGCGCCCTCCGCCGACCGCCCCGGCACCTGTACACGTTACATTATTCACATTTTATACTTACTTTTATATTATTTTTTTACCTACGGACACAACATTATTGACCTTAAAGTTACTTTGATATTATTTTTTATATTCAACAACAATAAAATAAGTGTTTTTGGTTCTTGGGCATTTTAACTGACTTCGAAAAAGGAGTTTTTCAATTCGGTTCTATTTTTTTCATGGGTGTTACTCGATCTCCCCGTGACCCGTAAACCGATTTGAATCCTTCTTCTTTTATTTGAAAGGGTATGTTAATTTAAATAAATTAAAATTTATTTTTCAGTGACATGAAGTCGGTTTTTCTATTTTTGTTAAATATATTTAAAAAGCAGTGATAGCCTAACGGTTGAAACTCAACCTCTCAATCGGGGGTCCGAGGTTCAAATCCCAGGCACTACTGATTTTTCGAAACTATGTGCGTATTAGTAATTGATGATCACTTGCTTTAACATCGTAAACACATCGTGAGGAAACCTGCACGTCGGAGAATTCTTTAAAAAAGAAGTTCTCTAATTTGTGGGAAGTGTACCACTTGGCATTTGGCCAGCGTGGTAGGCTATAGCCCGAGCTTTTCTGAGGGAGACCCGTGCCCTGTAGTGAATAATAATATTTATTCCAAAAATATTATAATATAAAATATCCGCACCCGCATACCCAGAGTATACATTGCCAACATATTTATATATAATTGTTTTCCCAAAAGATAATTTATCCATTAAGCCAGATTTTCAATTCATTCATTAAATTGATAAAAGTACAGTAAGTAAGTAAGTATTC
>DWPG01000191.1:0-10739 GCA_018251495.1 Autochton cellus | reverse complement strand
ATTGGCAAAACAACCTATTGGGCCTCTCCCAAGCCTGTGTCCAGCAGTGGCCCTCAAAACGTTAAAGGATTGATGGATTAAGTTATTTCAATCTCAAAACAAATTAACATCTTACGTTAAATGAATCGTTATAGTATTTTAGTACTCTAACAATGCTGATTTTCAGAGCCGTGAGATGGTTCGTACGTAACGCGAGATAATTATGATGTCTATAACAATAAATGTTGCTAATTTGAGTTAGTACTGTTCGTGTTGTGGTTACGGCGATAAATTTTCATTAACGACTCACATCCGTACGTTTTACGTCACGTGGTCGCACTGCTACGGACGGCGTCTCGTATGAAAGCATAAAGTAAACAAAATAAAAAAATGTAATTAATCTGATCTGTATCAAATGGTCCAAACAAATTGTGAAAACGTGAATCATGTTGTTTCGACAGAAACAAGTAATGAACATAAATGTAGCCTAGAATCAATACAGCCATATAATATTTTTTAGCCATATACCTAATCTGTATATTCAAATATGTATGAAGTATATAAAATAGCGAAAGACGAAGTTCTTTAAATTTGTACTCGTATATCCAAGATAAGACTCGAATGTAGAGAACGGCACTTGGTAAAGTTGTTGATGACCTATAATTAATAATATCTATACTTACATAAATAGACAAATACAACACCGAATAAAGTATTGGTTTTTCTGTATTGTTTGTCAAGCAATTTTATTTTTTCAAGCAAGGTTTGGTAGCTGTGAACGAACTTCAACATAATCAATACAAATTTTGTAAATATGTATTCATTGTTTCCGTATGGTCGTTAAAATAACAACTTTTTACTAAATGGTAGTAAGAGTATACACGGTACTTGTAATGAAAAAAAAAAAACAATTATAAAAATAGTTGTCTGTCTGTTTGTCTTGGGTAACCTTCGAAATGGCTAGACCGATTTTGACGGGACTTTCCCTGGCATTTCCCTGGTTCAATACTATTCAAAAGATAGATAGATAGAATATTCTTTATTGCACACTTAGTCGAATATAACAAAAATATCCATTATAGATTAGAAAAGGATGCAATAGGCGGTCTTATAATATAACCATAAACAAAATATATCACTAATAAACTAAAACTATAAATAAAATTATATATATGTATGTTGAAAATAGTATTTTATTCTCGTTTAACTAATCTACCTAAAGTTGTTAATATTTAACAAAGCATCCATTCTATCCGGACTACTTAAAAAGTGAAAAATCAAGATTTTCCTTTAAAATATATTAGCTGTCTGGGCAGTTCCTCTCATGGGAAATAAAGAGAAATGTTCGTATTTCTCAGATAACATATGCCAGACATGAACGCAAACACTGTACTAAGAACTTGGATACTAGAATAGTAGGTACAAATGCTTCCTACGAATTATTTGTATGTATATTGGTGTTTATAAAATGAAAAAGTCATGATGACTCTCAAAATGACAGTGTTTGAACAGTGTTGCTATTCCATTCTTTTCTTATTTAAGTAATAAATATAATTTGAAAGTTATATTATTAATTAATATAATCCTCATAGTAACACGCTGTTCTGGTTGGAAGGGTGTGATAAGCAGAGAAATTTACCTGAGGCGTTTCTAGTCCTCAGGGGCAGCAACGCATGGGATATCATAGGTGTGTTCGACTGCTATATATTTTGAAAAATATATTATTATATTTTATAAACGAATTATAGTAAATCTATATCATACTTTTAAAAGGTATTTTAATTGTTTCATATTATTCAGGTGGTTTATTACATACTCTAATAGTTATATTTCTTATTGTATTTGTTATAGAAAAATATATTATACCTAAAAAGTACGAGTAAGCTAAGTCCACAGTGAACTGACCACGACCACTACTAGTCATAAATTTAGACAAAGTATCATCTAGAACTTTTATGGCCAAAGCGGTTTCTAAAAAAACATTTTTCAATTTATTGCTTTCCTCTGCAGAAGTTTTAGGACGTCGAACTTAGTTTTTAAAAACTCCAAAAAAGTGAAGGAAAAGATAAAATAGATTATTTTACGAAAAACTAAATTATGAATAAGTTTTTAAGATCGAAATTATTGCGTAAGTAGTAACGTATATCAACTATCAATTTTGGATAAATATTTGATATGTATGAAAACTTTCTTATTAGCATTTTAAAAGTATTCCACAATGAACTACCTCTGTACACAATGTACTATTATTATACCAACGAATTCTTTACTTAAAAAAGAACATTTTTTTATCAAAAGATCCTAATGTAAATATATTGTATCCCACGCGTATAGAACAATCTAAACCAAAATTAAAACAAGATTTGTATGAGTCGCACGCCAACGGTTACGAACCCCAAACTAGAATCCCCACTGCTAAATACTTATTACTAGCCCGAGCAGGGGTGCAACACATTTCTATTAATATTTTATGAATTGAACGTGCAATGTACAAACCAAGCTTAGCTCGCGCGGTTTTCGCTACTACTTTGCATGGGCGATGCTCACTTTTATTTGTGGTTTATAATGGATTTTCTAAATGTACTCGAAGTAATAGATTAAATGTTGTATTCTATATTGGGTATTACTTTGCCTTCTAAATATATAATAGATACGTCTTTGATTTGATTAATTTGTAAATTTAGAAATGCTACGTCTTTATAAATCAACGTTTGCGTTGTATATTTCGGTTGGAGAGGTGTGGTATGGCTGACGTATTTACTCGTAGGTATATAACACGTTCTAACTTAGTATTAAATAATTGCAGTAGTAATTAATTTGCGAATTGATTTTAAGAAGAGTCCATAGTTAGTCTTCGAAGATTAGAAGGAAACTGTATTCCGTATAGGTAGGAATCTAGTGCTATTTGGATTACTTGACTATGAATTAAAATCTAGTTACTTCTATATTAAGCGGATGATATACATATGATTCATGATATTGATATATTGATATATTATATGTCATATTATGATTTCGTTGCCACAATTAAAATATATTAAGAAAGTTTCGTTTTCTCACGATCTTTTCAGTGAAACTATCAAGGTAGAACTCGAAATAGTTAATTGAGGATCATTTGCCCTTGAGCACGCAGTCTCAGTCTAGATCAAAACTACCTTTCTCTCTCAGACCTTTTGTTTTTAAAAATGGTGATGGAATGTCTGTAAATAATTGTTAAAATCTTTAAATGTTTAAGAGATCTAGATAGAGTTTTATATACTATTATTCAGAAGGTATTTCCAGTGCTTTCTGAATTAAGCTCTAACTTATGTTAGAGGAATCCCTCCATTGTGTAGGATCCTAATAGTAAAAATAACATTTACAGTTATGCGTTATACAGGAACTAACACAAACTTACTGTTAAATGCGAAATACGATTTGATTGATGTTATTATTATTTTACTTGAGGAATATAGATGTGAATGGTAGCGATCACTACACGTCAGATGGATTGCATGTTCGTTTGTTTTTTGAATAGAAAAATGTAAAATTGACTAGAGAAAACCCTGAAGCGTTCATAGAGCGGTTATCCGAGTGCGCCGCAGCGAAACGATGCGGCTCATGTGGCGCCGGTATGCGACCGCAGCTTGTAGAAAAGTTTGTGTTTCCGCACTTTGTAGGACACGATAAGTAGCCTGGTTGGTGATTATTGATAGTTCACAATATAGTATTCACTGTTCGGCGCGGGTCTACTCTGAGAATGAGAAGTTTCTTGCTTATTTTGTAGGACACAAGTATGATAATAATCTCACAATTGGCCATTGGTCAACTCTAAGAGACTGGCCATGGGTCAACTCAAGGAGTTATCAAGGTTAACCCAGAAGAATTTATTCCACCTTTGAGATTATCGTAGATAGTCTCCAGTGTGTTGTTTCTGTCACAATGTTTCGGTTCGCTGTTAAACAAGTGATAAATTATTTCTAAAATTCCTTACTTGTATCTGTAGAAACCTCACTCGAGCTCCCGGACGTAGTACCTACGCTATGGGGAGAGACCCATGCCCAGACGTGGGATATCATAAACACACGGTTCAATTATTAAACTTTAATAGTTGGAAGGAAATATATTATTTCTAGTTAAAACTGATGTATTTTTTATGGATATCATTATGAAAATTCCGTTTAAAATTCCATTGTTATCTTTCTACTTAATTACATCCAAATGTCACAATGTAGATTTATCTCCAACGTTTTAGTAAAGGGCTAAAGCGGGATCGTTTTATCAAGAAGGTACAAAGTACAAGTATGTTATTGTCTTTCAAGTTGGTTTTTAACGTGTTATTCTTCATTGATATGATTAAATATATGTATATATTTCCGTTATTGTTTTCCTATTTGTCAGTCGTAAGAATAATGAACAAACAAACAAATGTGTTTAAATATGAGTTGCTATGATTATTTGGTGTCGTGTAGGTAATTCTTATCAACATGATGAGCATAAGAGTTTACAAAAATAGGTTATATTTAAATTACGGATCGAAATACTCATATTTGTTTTATTAGATGAGTTAATTATATTTCGATACAAGTTACTCGAAACTCAAACATTCCCAGCGGACATTCTCGGTGTAATCGTATCATGACCTTGCTGCAAGAGGATCCTATAAAATCGATAGAGGTTCGTGCTCCGTGGATTGTGTTACACACAGTGGGCGTTTAGGATTACTGTCGTGTCGGGAGGATAGACATACTTGTATTCAATTACACAGTCTAGAAATTACATTATATCCAATAAGTTGAACGACGTATTCGAGACGCTTAAACCCATGATTATGTTAATATGCATGTTTCAATCATTTTAATTTTATTTATATTTACTGAATTGTACCTATTAAATTACACATGAAATCAATTGAAAGATATAATTTACAGTAGCGACAACGAAAGCTTCTTAAAAATAGAATTTCGTAATCCGTAACATAGGTCAAATTCGGCAACAACAGAGGAGATTCGTTATAGGCCTTAGAGGCGATGCGGCAGGGTGTGGGTGTAGGGGGAGGGGGGTAGTCACAGAGGATGGAGGTGAGATCATAGTGGCGAGTGGCCCGGGAGGCGATCAATATGTACATTGAACATACATACGTACCTATATAAATAACTGTACCTAACTTCTCGCAACTCGACTGTCTGCTCCAGATACTGCGCCAGAACCCCGCTCCCCTCCGCCCTCGGTGCCGTGTTGCTGATTGTTTGTACAAAAAATATTCTGTGTGAACCACACGAAATTATCTTCACGGCATATACATATTGGTCCACAGATGTAAATTAAATTTTGCGTCAGTCAAAAATTACCAATTATCGTAAACTCTCAATTTCATTTAATTATTAACAAAACTCTATCAAATGCTTTAGACTATTTAGGTACAATATTTATCAGTAACCCGTAAAATTCCCGACGTACAAAAAGTTTACCATTTTTAAGAAAACTGATAAGAAATTTAATAATGAAATTGATAACAGTCGTCAATGATGCCGTAAAACTTGTTTAGTTATTTGAATTTAAACCAGTTAGCAACATAGATTAGAGCATAGCAATATTTACGAATCGCATAGAAAGAAAGCATAATAAACAGGTAATTGAACAGATGCTATGTAAAAAATGTTTATTTAATATGCGTTTAAACATGTTAAAAACACGCTTTTAAAAAAAACGTGTTTTTTTTTTTCTTTCTAATGTAAACCTTTAATATACATATCTTAATCCATTGGATTAGTGAAATCGATAAGCCCAAACTCCAAGGTCTACTAATAACCACAAAAAATCCACTATCCAGCTCTTTCCAACGTCAAATTCCAATTCCAACGTCCTTACTGCAAAGTCCTTTAAAGTCGCCAAAACAAATTGTACAAGCTCCAACTCGAGGGGTTTCTTAGTAGCCAGTGGAGAGATCCACCTCTGGCTATATCTTCATATCCCGGTTACCAATCCCAATCTATTAGAAACGAATCATATTAGCCCAAACTCGAGGCGTTTTTGCCAGTATGCGCTGAAGAGTTTCACTATCCACCTTCTGGCCAGTCTTCGCTCCTTCCACAGCCCCTTGTTAGCAAGCATAATCATAACGAATCATTTGAGCCCAAACTCGAGAGATTTTAGTCAATAGCCACTAAACAGTCCCACAATTCATTTTCTGACTCCATTACCACATACACGTAAACATATTAAAAAGGATTTTGTATAAAATAAGCATAAGGTAGTCCACATTGAACGGGCATTTATGATAAATATTTGTGATAATGTAATAATTACGAGTAGATATGTTATACCCCTAGATTTCACTTATGAATAAATATTATCAGACAATATTTACTGTAATATAAACGAAAAAACCATCGGATGATAACCGTCCGTCTGTCCTTTTAAATTCTTTAAAGTCCGTTAAAAGTAGAAATTCTCATAGCATGCGTATTAGAACTGTAATACCTATATGCTGAAAAAAGATATAAAAAGATTAAAACCAACGTATAGGTTAGTCTTAAAGGATCTGTGGTCGGTATGGTTGCGAACTTTGTTTAGTTTTCACTACATTTTTCTCGGGAATCCATCCACTTTTTATTGTTTGAATCACATTTGTGACCATTCGTAGGTTATCTTATTTGGGGCTTGGTACTCTTTGATGGCAGCGGCCACTTAACATCAAGTAAGCTGCAGTGGTTGTTTGCTGCTTGTAATTGTTTATTTGAATTTAGCATAAACAAGTATGTAATACAATTATTGATGAAACCTTAGTAGTTTCAGTATTCATTTTTAAAGGTTTATCCAAAGATAACACACTATTAGGTGATTTTATTCATCCTTCCAGTTACTTACATGTATAGAATACCACCTTTTAATGTTTATTTTAGTATTTTGACTACACCTTTCAAGTTGTCAATATAGAGCCTATAATGCCAATCAGACGGACGGACAAATGAACCGGACGACATAAGCTGTCATGAATACCCAAATCCAGTAGATCTGTAACGCTGTACTATGGTGTCGTGACTCGTGAAATATGAGTATGTACCAACAATAAAAAATGTATGTTAACCAAAATGCACGCCTCACATGCCAATTTTTGTTTAAATGGGATTCTTGGTACAATAACTTAATTAAGAACTATTTTATTTAATGTAAAAAATATTAAAATCCGTCCCTTTGACGTGCGCGATATTTAGTTTTTATGGAAAATTACAAAAAAAATACCTTAAATCCTAGTATTTGTACACGTACGATAACAGTTACAACAATATCTTCATATCATTTTTAATTCTTATCTCGTTGCATAATAATAAATCGATAAACGTATTAGACCGATACGTCTTAACATTACATTGTGTTTTTGTATTAATGAAAATATGTAGCGTTGTAGTTGCCTGTAAAACGATCTTGATGATACTGATGAATGAGAAGTTGGTATTGGTTGGTTTAAAAATATCATATGCAACCTTTTATTTTTAACGCGCTCACGACTAAGGAGCTGAACAAAGTATTACGTTTGACGAACACAATCTTACTTTCGATATTTCCTGGTACATTGATTTCTCTATCGTTGTTTTGGCAAATTTAACTATTTGCCAAAACCACGAGGTTAGTAGAGTCAGAAAACATTGAAACCGCTCATGTGTTAGTATTGAAATTAATCGCTCTACAACGAGGATTTTTTTGAATACCTCTCATTAAATCGTTATAATGATAAATGAACTGGTATTTATATTGTCCGAGGGCTTACATTATGAGAGCGAGCGCAATGTTTTCGATCGGGCTCTTTTGTTCTGCGGCGCGCTTCCTGCGCTCCGCATGTTGTTAGTTCAGTTTATCGGTAACGCGGAGACGTTGCTATGTATCATTGAGCTACGTCATCGACCTGGCTCACGCTTACGTGTACAAAAGAAAATGGCTGCGCGCCGTTTCAATTAATCGAAACGTGAGTCTACCTAACAAATGTAATCGCGGTGGGGCATCATTACATATTCATAATTTATTGCACCGTCCATGTCTTTGATGAGACACTCGTGACTTCTATGCACCTTTTATTTAAATGAAATAATTACCATTAAATTGGTAGTTAACGTCAATAAAATTAGTAATTTATCTATGAGCGCAATATTAACACATTTGTAAAGAACGTTGAATAAGGGGCGAAGAAAGCGAGATTAAGTTTAACTCTTTGAACGTGAATGTGAACGCGAACAGAGGTACGGTGATCGGATTGGGCTTATCACGTGATCTCCGATAATGCAGCGGCTCCAGTTTACCCACCTCGGCCGCCGCAGCGCTCATTCGCGTTCGTACTTAGCTGGCTAGCGATGCGCTTGTATACATATTTATACGCATACATTGTGGTCTCGGCCAAGTAAGTGATGTGGTAGATATGTAATTCCATTATGTGTCTCGCCTCCGTCCGCTCCCCGGCCCCGCCCCTCTCCCGGACCCCCTCTCTCGTCCTATACAAGCGTCATATTGCCGCGCCGGGGCATCGGTTTTATACGTTGTTGTTTTGTTCTATTGATCATTCAAATGATCTAGTTTATCGATCACGTCCCATTTGTTGCTCACGGGAACGGGTTTCAGTGAGAAAATCTATTGAGTTAATTTAAAGTATGCCATTCGGTCGTCGAGACCTTTAGCTAAATATTAATTAATCATTACGGTTCCTTCCCTAATCGGCGATCGGTCCATCACCATTAAATCAACCTACCCATTTCGTCAATCGACGACAAGATGGCGGACAGACATAAATAGTCCGTCGGTAAATGTACGTTTGTAACATATCAACCTACAAACAGATTAGTACTCTCTCTGCCTGACTGAGCGCAATCAGACGTCAATGCGCCTACGTAATTTTTATTTCAAATATTGATATTGATGATTTACCTCCATGAAAGCATGTTATACTGTATTGTTATGTATTGTTAGCAGATATTATTGATAAGAATCACATATAATAATCATAATTATTAATTACTATTATTAATCACCTTGATAAGTTGTTTTCCTAATCGATGCTACGTACGTTGCAGTGGAAGTTTTTATGAGCAAAGTAGAGTAGATTTATATATTATTTATATCTTACGCTCGCTGAGAGGCTTTCAATGATTTGGTTGACTGCAGCGCATTAATCGCGTGTTTACAGGTGAGCGCTGGGGAGATACTAGTAGAAACTCAGCGAGTGCCTGATTTCAAGATGGTGAGTTGCATCCCTTCCATTCGATTTGGCATACTCGTTATATGTAGAATACCTATGTAGTTCAGAGTACGCACAGGTATGTGATTGATATAATTATGTGTTGTGTGGCGGTGGCGCTCGCCGACACTCGTACAGTGCGACAAACATTTGCATGATGGCATACGCTAATAATAGACTATTGTGGTGTAGGTAGGTGTCGTGGCACGCTTACAGCGCAGTCACCTTGACGTCGATTAGGCTTTCCTCCACAACATTTTCCAGTGATATCGATTTACCTGACAATATTAGGCTTTACCGCGTTACTACTATGCGATAAGTTATTATTAAATTATATTCAAGTTTTATCCTTGAGATTGCATTATGTACCGACGTATATTCGAGTGGTAGTTCGTGTACCTACATTGCGAGGTATTTCGTTCGGCATCGCGTAACGTAAACATAACACGTTCCATGAATAGAAATCTCAAAATAGCAAAATCGAATTAAACGGTTACTTCGCGTTTGAATTTCATTTTAAATATTTAATGCGATGTATTTTGATGAGAATAGCGCGTATTAATTAAATTAAGTTATGAATTATGCAAACGATCACTGCCAAGGTCGCTCACTCGTTCGTATGTAGTGAAATAATTCCGAGTTCAATTGCAAAGTTAGGATTATGTCATCATAATGTAATAATGTTTAGATATGTGTGATAAGTTAATCAGTGGTGTATAGAAAAGTGTGCCGGTGCGGGCGGGCGGCCTCGCGGTACGTAGGCAAGCGCGCGGGGCCGCGGGGTCAGCGACACCGAGCGCCGCCGGCCCCGCGCCTGTCACCACACTCGCTAGCCATCCCAATTATACTAACTCTCAGCTATTACGTACTAAACTAACTATCAGCTATTACACTTGGAACTCATTGTAGCCATATCCACCTCTAACACTGGCCTTAGTGAGCCCCAATGATTTCGCAAAGTCGAGAACCGAAACACTACGTCTGTAAATTGCCAAACATGTCATTATTTTTATATCATGATATTAAGGTCGTAATTGACTTAAAATTAATTTGCATTAACTACACTTAAGCAGTTCAGATAAAACAAAAAAATAAAGTTCTGTTATATCACGGAATTAAATATAAACTAATTGTAAACACAGAACTAATGAAACCTGTACAAATAGAAACCAATTAAGAAAGAAACTTATCCTGTTATCCTGCTTTACTTAATACAGATTGAATTTGTTGGTATCTATACCTATTTATTTATGTTAAACTGTTAAAGCAATGTCTTGTGACATTGGATAAATTTGAGTCAATATAGTATACACATAATGAGCGTGTATAATGTAAAAAGCTAAATCCACGCGAAAGTTTGTGCGAAATGTCACTACTCACTAACAATATGTGCGTTCATACTTCATATAAGACTAACCGGTTGTTAGAATTTAGACGAGGACCGGGATGAACAACTTTACTCGTCTCTTACAACAGGCACGCTTTTGCGGCACTGAGAGAAAGAGAAGTAGGCACAGACACAGCGCAGTGTTCAGTCAGTCGGTTTGCACATTGA
>DWPG01000190.1:0-10754 GCA_018251495.1 Autochton cellus | reverse complement strand
ACCTCTACGCGTTCCTGAGAAAAAGGGTCTTGACAGACGGACGGACGAACGGACAACAAAGTGATCCTATAAGGGTTCCGTTTTTTCCTTTCGAGGTATGGAACCCTAAAAAGCGCATGTACCTACTTTATATTGTACAAGTGCAGTGCAGTTACAGTGCGGTAAAAAAATAGGATTAAAAACTAATATAAAGACAACGAATATATAACCTCTTTAGTTTGGAAATTAATTTAAAGGTCTCGTAATCTAGTTCCAAGGCTATTTTCAAATTATACTGGTTTCAAAGGCATCTGTCGTTGTCGCGACCGCGTGCACGACCTTGTTAAAATTTTCCCAACTACGTATTTATATAGATTAGTACCGAAATAAGATTAAGATTTGCGTCCGCGTAACATTTTGACCTACACAGTTTGAACGTAAACTTAGGCCTATACATATATGACAAGCGATACTAACATGTAATTACATTTAACATACCTGAGTAATATTCAAAGAGAATGTTATCTTATGAGGCATCTGTTTATACTTCTTGGTGACAATGAAGTTTACAGTGACCAATAAGGCAGCGATCAGCGAAACAATGGACAGGTTGAAGCTAAACCGATGGATCTGGTCTGCATAGTCCGCGTTGATGGACATCACTTGCGCTGACAGGAATGTTATAGGAGCCGATAGGAAGGTGCAGATCACCATTGACGACGCCATCTATAACATTATATATAAATAAAGCTTACTTAATATAAGCTCCAAATGTGTTACTTTTTACAATAAAAATGTTATAAGTAGACTTTTGCAAGCATATTAAATGACACTGTTTAAAAGTTATGAATGTTCATAAGAATAGAGGTTGCCTAAAATGGGAGTCATTGATGTCCGAATCAGTTAAATCAATTATTCTCACCAAATCAACTTCTAGTTGGTACAAGTTGGAAAACACGAACACTGCTGGCGCTGTCGGTATAGTGCCGTACAGAAATGCGTATGTGGAGAGAGATGATGTCTCAGATTGATTCACACCAGCATGGAGGCCACTGACACATTCCCTCATTATGATGGGCAGAACAATTCTGGAATTAAATTCATTGTTATCAAACTATTTATATTTATGCTACAAACATCACATATTTAGTGTTTTCATTATATATCATTATTATTATATAGACTTTCTATTGGCCGATTGTTTAGTCGGACTTGGTTGCTAGCTAGTTACTAGTCGTTGAAATGTGAGCACTTTCATACTCCTTTATACTGATTACAGACCCCACCAAACCATTGCTCAACAAAAAGTATGTAGTGTATGGGGCTCTAGTTTAAATTGAAATTGGTCCTTGGTCCTTAAAAAAATTGTTGTCATTGCTAAAATTACACTGTAGACAGGCAATCTGATTTAAACTATTTATCCAGATAGAAACATTAAAAAGTGTTAGTACTTACAATTTAACCATAATTAGTACACATGGTACTATTAGTGCAGGACCCCTCAATCTATGTATTTGTCCGACCATCCTTAATCCCAATAGAAAAAGAGCAGAAGCCGAGAAGGATTGGCCAAAAAGCTACAAACAAATAGAGAAATACAGCCATCGCAATAATTTATTTACACTAAAGCAAACGCACATCATCATGTTTGGTTCGATCTGAAGTTTACTTATGGGCATTTGGTGAAAAGTACAAATGTAATAAGAATACTATTACAAGCTTATCACAGATTCATTGCTACCCCTCAAGAGTAACTGAACATTCCTACTAAGTATGTCCTTATGTCATCATTTAAAACGTAGGTGTGCTACATAACTATGATTCAGGAATAAGTAAAATGGTTGTATCATAATAAATGTGTATAAATAATGCAACGGAATTGTAGCTATAAGGAAAAATCATTTAAAGACACTTACCTGTAACAGACCTTCAATATAGATGGACAGATGATGTTTGAAAATGATATTTCCAAGTATGCCCAGAACGGTCATGATTAGTATAGGATTTAATACAATCCCTTTGAATATTTGCAGTATTATTTTGTATTTTTTGTATTCCAACCTGTTCTCAGAATTCATACATAGCTGTCTTTGTTTGTTAATCTCCATCATTATGAAGGCACAGGGGTTCAGTATGGCTAATGATATTGGAGCCATCAGATACAAGTATAAAGCATATTCTGGATGTGTTTTTGAATATATTGCATTGACTGAAAGAAAGATATAATATATAAGTTGAAATAATGCTACATTCATATATAATATTTTATACCATGTTAGCATAGGTACATATAAGGGGGGAAGGGGGTTAGGTGTCCAGACCTCTCATATAACATATGCAAGAAAACAAACATTCTTCAAACCCGAGGACACTTTATTTTCTGCCAACCTCTACTGTTGGACTACCCCTTAACAAAGCCATAGCTACACCCATGCATATCAATAGATACTTACTTATAGGATAACCCAAAGCAAAGTCGTTGCTTTGAGTGCAAAATATAGCATATAAACCTGCTTGCCCCAAGTTCATTGGTCTGGATACCAAAATTGTTACTATGATAACAGCAAAGAATACTGATCCCTTTGCCAATAAAATTGCCAGTAAAAATCTCCAGTTGACTGTGGTAAAGTCCACCTGAGCAAGTGATAAGAATATTAGGGAAGGAAGAGCAAATGTTCCCACGTAGGTAGCCAAGCCCTTTGATTCAGACTGGGAAACAACATTGAGTCGACCAGCTAAGTACCTAAAAAATAAAAACAACACTTTTAATATACAATTGACGACCTGTGTGGCAGAGTGGTCACCATACCAGTCTGACACGCAGTGGGTTCGATTCCCAGCCAGACAGATATTTGTATGATGAATTCAGATTTCTGCTCTGGGTCTGGGTGTATGTGTATACGTCTATGTGTGTGTCCATGGCACCCACGATATAGGAAATACCCTAGTGTAGAAGAGTGTAGAAAGTGTTATATCAATTCAAAAATTTTTTCAATTTGTATTTTCTGATTAGCAAATGGGCATGTAATCCACCTGATTACAAAGATATGCAGCAATTGGGACCTATAGACCCTCCATATTTATCCCCAGATAAGATTAGATTCCTTGAGGACTAAGTTGACTGCTTGTCAAAATACTATATAGTACCAATAAACCAGACATGGGTAGTAAAAGTGTCATTCATGAGTTCCTGCCAATATCTACTCTATTGCTCCATATATATTAATTTCCTTGTGTAATACAGTGTTCATTCAATATTTTGTTGTTCCACTCGCTCCCTTATTATTACATCATTAAAGGTTTGTGGGGTTGCGTGCACAAGTGTACGATAAAAAATGTTAGGTAAGCTAAATGTAAAGGACAGGGTAGTCGCTTCCTAACCGCCCTGTACAGAATGAGTGTATGTGAAATAAATAGATATGTGATGCAATGCCTCTAATTAAATAACTATCACAAACAGCAGTACCCCAACAGGTTCTACCACCTTCATATAATTCATTTAAAATCCTTACCCACAGATAATAATAGCAAAACATTGAAACAATGCTGGATACAGCTGATCGGACGCTGCATCTTCCAGGTTCGCCATAATAACTAAATCTATTTTATTACTTTTTTCTGTATTTTCTGCTAACGTCGCATCAAACACTGTATTTTATGACAGTCCTTTATCTAAAAATAAAAGATTTTTGTTTTTAACCTTTTAAAGCAAAACACAAACAAAATCATTTACACTTTCGATAATTAAAATCTGGATTCTAGAATTACCAGTTTATTTACATTATCACTTCTTCGAGATAATCAATAAATTAAGTTAGATATTTATAAATTATGATAGTATTTGTTGCCTATTCACAACTTCCGATGATATATTACATTATCAGAGCAGTACATAGCTTGTACGGTTAAAAGAATATGTGAAAAGTATGCAATAAATACCATACAATTATTACTTACTACATAATTATGCTTCACATAAATTCCGCAATTAATTATTATACATGTTTTGAAAATGTTATTTTTATTCCATACGGCGCAACAAATCAGATCACTTAAAACTTAAGGTACTAAATTATAATTTTTCACAGTAGGCACTGTACAAACAGTGAACGTAAAATATTTCGTAAATACTTGAAGTAAAAAATGATAACACAATATTTTCTGAAAATCAATAATTTCAATAAACTTGCTTAGAACTGACGTAAAATTGTACCCGTATTTATTGTATCATCTATGATCGATAAACTGAGTTACTAAAATACCAACTGCCAATTCCAAAACAATCTGTAGATCAGTGTTGCCAAGCACAGGAAAGAAAAAAAGCAGCAAATAGAACTTTAAAAAACTGTAGAAAACATTAAAATAGTAATTCTAAAACATCAAATCTACTGTCAACGAATTTTGATACAAACGGAAATTGTTAAGTGGGTGGATCGCAGAGACTAATAGTATGCGGAGTTCCGCATAATTAACGTCAGTGCTTGTTAGTTATTATAACACGTCGGTTTTGTTTTCCGCGTAGTAAAATTTATGTGAAACTTTGTAAATATTCCTTACTGTGCAGTTTTTAGAGTGCAAAAATTATAGCAGAAAATAGAATATATCTAATGTGGGTATTTCTTATAGGTATTTGTATATTTATTTTAGATTTTTGCATTTAAAATTCTAATTTGACAAAATAATATAGTCTACGATCAAAAGCTACTCAGTTACTTTATATTAAGGTCCAATTTAAATTTTCATGCGGTTGCCATGGTTGCGCTACTCATCTATATTTTTACAACTTTTTCTGCTACTCAGGTACGGTTAATTTCACATTGTTAATTGTTCACAAAAAAATCTAACTTATTAATTTATACCGACGGCACATAATTGGTCGTATAGACATAGTTGTCACGACTACTCGTGTTTACAACAGGCAACCAGTAAAAATGCAGGTTTCTTAGTGGTAAGAATACGATTACTGATTTCTTTGTCTTTGTTTGGCTAGCACGATTCCCATACTAATCGGCTCCTATGCCCCTTCCATTTTTGTATCTTCTGTGGTTAAAACAGTAGGGTTGGCATCATTGCTGTAGAGAGAACATTGTAAAGAGCCTTACACACTTTATGATTGGTTAATTTGATTGAGGATTAAAGGGCCTTCAATACGGCTTAAATTGATCGATCACTTTGATTATGGATAAATTGGCCGATCAGCAGACTTTTAACGGCGTCGTTACAGTTTCCGTTGTATCAATGCATTCCTACTCACGAAATAAATTCCGACCGATCAGAATTGGAATTGTCGCGACACTAGCGCCGATTGAGTTCAATGTTGGGTGGTTACTTGGTGAACTAATTGAAATTACGAAACGAAATCACGTAAACCTGTTATTTAAATGTTTAAGTTAATATTTGATACCAGTTACTGTAATGGAATGTAACGAAATTATAACGACGTCGTTAATCCAAACGTAATTTACAATTTCGTTGAAGAGTACGACATTATCGCACTTTTGACTGATTTGATTGAAATTGGATTAGAATATTGGCATTGGATTCGTGAGTAGACCCGATGATTTAATCTGCCAATTAAATTGCCAACGATGGCAGTATTAAATTCAAATTTGTTCATGAAATTCTATAGGTGTAACCACTCCATTATTATATCTGAGATAAAAATGACTATTGGATATAGAGATTGTTGTCTTTAGTACAAAAGTTAGATATAAAGAAAAATTGCGATCCGATCATGGTGATCTTTGTTGTACGACTATCTATTACTTGGTATGTAAATATATCGAAGATTTTATTTAGATCTAGTAACTTTTGAATTTTTGGTTAAAGCAACACTAGCAAGGCGTTTCCTTTTCCGTCGGCCATTATTTATTCATTATCGAGTTGTTCTGGCCGGGCGGACGAGGAACATTTCGGTGAATGTAAAAAGTATTTTAAATTCAAATTCTCTCTTAATTGAGAGGTAAGTTCTTTTCTAAACGTAGATTTCATTTAGATTTTAAGTTATGATTCAAGATATACATAATTTCTATTGTGGTATTCCAGATACCTAATCAAGCGTTCACCACCACGTCGCGGTACTGTTTGCAACTAAGGACTTCAGGCCAGCAAAATGCAGTACAACGGCTTTCACAACCAACATCCCATGTAAGTTAAAAGTACTTTTAGCAGCCCTGACTTTACTCATATAAGCAATTAAAGCAAACATTACTGTTGAGTTGCGATTTTCACAGCGGCCATTTTGTGAAATGCATTTTGCCCAGCTGATATATCGACATCTACGCAACGTTCCATGTCTTTTAGAAGTTACAGTTACGTGTATACTTAACAAATTACGCTATTATAATACGCCTTAAAGAAATAATTTCGACTGAAATATCTAAATAAAGGAGGATTGTATTGCAATATCTTACTAACAGGATTTATTTGTAACTGAGTTACAAGGTCGTCAAATTAAATATGTATTCATAAATTTAACTATTATTTTCTTCATATTTATAATTCATATTCATAACAATCAATATTTAATGCAGACTTCAAGATTTTTCCAAGACAAAAAGGTACATGCTTTTTTTGTTTTTTTTTTTAACATAAGTAAATGAAATTCAGTTAGTACTCTCCTCTCACCACGTTAGTACCTAGTTACATCCAGGTCAATTGTTAAGTTAGGAAAAAAATCGGCCAGTAGGTAGGTAGTTTAACTTTATTCGTAAAATACATAGACTGGACAAAGTATTGAAGCATAAAAAAATCTGTGGATGTACTAAATACGAATTACGCTTAGATTCACATCTAAATTATGCCGATTAAATTAAATTAAAAAAATATATATTACCATCTTGCATGAGGTATTATGTTGTTTAGGCAATAAGTGCTACTAATATAATTCGACATAAAGTTGATAAAGGTCACGTTTGAAATTTTCATAAATACTTTTCTCGTTCTTAAAATATCGTCACCTGACTGCTGATTTTTGGTCTGGGATTTTTATTGTTTTTTATGTATTTACGATATAATAATATGTGTAATTTTTCAATAATAATAATAAATGATTTGCATCTATCTTGATAAACCTAAATCAATTTAATTATGATTATATATATATATTATGATATGATTACCTCATAACGCATGTTTGATAATCAACATAAAACAAGCATACATTATAATGTAACATTAATTATTGACATTTGTTAAAAATTTTCGTAATAATTTACCTTGTAAGATATTTTAAGATGTTCTCAATTGTTATTATTACATAACTTTGAATTTGTTACATTTTGATACTTTCTACACTACTCTAAGTGCAATTTTTGGAACATCACACCTTTGAGTTTTTAAAAGAATTCTTAATCATGTAGGTTTCCTTGTGATGTCATCTGTTAAGGTTCACGAAAATGATGCTTAATTAATAATGTGCACATAACTTTGAGATATCGAAAGTTACATACCTGGAATATGAACCCTGGACTCAGATGGAGAGACTTGATTTCAAACCATAAAGCAGCATTTTACTAAAATTATATGACTTTGCTACTAACATTTAGGGACTGATTAAAAATTACGTATTAAAAAATCAATACTACAAAATATCTTATACAACTTGTATAAGATATTTTCATTCCATGCCTATTGCCTTGTCACATCTGAATCTAATGACAAAAACAACTTGTTTATAGTAAAGAATCTATTACTGGCTTTATTTATATACATTAAGTTTTCAGCATGATTTGGAGGTAAAATTTATTTTATATCTGTTTGGAATTATGTCAATAAGTCAAACGTTTGATTATTTTCTATTTACTTATTATACATAAATTTAAAGTAAGAGCATAACTCAAATCCTGGAAATTTTACAACAAATGTGGACCTCTATCCCTGGGAGCTGCAGAAAATGAAGGTTTGGACTGTAGCAGTATTTTCATTCATATATGTATCATTTAATTATGATCAAAATTGATCCTATGTAACATTGTTTCAGTCTAAATTTTATTTCATTAAGTTGTTTAATCATAGTCAGTGCCTTATGTTTTTTAAATTTACTAAAAGTTACAAATATATTTGAAAAAGCTTAGGAGAAATTTACTTAAATATTGCCTTTAAATCAGTTTCAGACCTCGTCTAGACCGGAATGAACAATTCGGTAAAATACCATATTTCAATGGCATGCCAGATTTTGGGGGGCCAAAACCTTTTGGACCCAGGGGCATGGCAAACAAAAATAATTTTAGGCCTAGAAATGACTTTAATGGAATAAGAAATGACTTCAACCATAATGGTAATCAGAATGATTTTGGTGGGCCTAAAGAGTACACAAAACTGAACAGGAACAACTTCAACAACAATCAAGCCCCAAACAAGAATAATTTCGATGGAGACAAAGCAGGAAATATGCAGTATTATAATGGCAAAAATGATTTTGGTGGACCTAAACAAAATTTCCAACCAAAGACTAACTTTGGTCCTAAGACGTTCAACAACCAGAATGGTAATCAACAAAACTTTGGGCAGAAGAAAGTTTATATGCCTAATGGTGGACAGCAGTCCACAGAATTTAATGGGCGTAAGCAACAAAGCATGAAAGCTAAGCATCCAGGTGATAGCTTGGTGAAGCCAACATGGGATTTGTCCCAACTTGGCGCAATTCAAAAAGATTTCTATAAGCCACATGCTAATGTTGAGGCACGTTCTGATGATGATGTTCAACTGTACCGTTCTACAAAGGAAATTACAGTGAGCGGTAATGATGTACCTCGCCCGAATCAAATATTTGATGAGGGCAATTTTCCTGACCACATTCTGAACACTATCAAGGAACAGGGATGGGAAGAGCCAACTGGCATTCAAGCCCAAGGATGGCCAATTGCTTTATCTGGACGTGACATGGTAGGAATTGCATCGACTGGATCTGGTAAAACTCTTGCTTACATGTTACCTGCTGCTGTCCATATTGTGCACCAGCCAAGGCTGCAGCGTGGAGAAGGTCCTATTGCACTTATTCTTGCACCAACTAGGGAGTTGGCTCAACAAATTCAATCTGTAGCCCAAGCTTACAGTGCTCGTGGATGTATCAGAAATACTTGTCTATTTGGTGGCTCACCTAAAGGACCACAAGCCCGTGATTTGGAAAGGGGTGTGGAGATTGTGATTGCCACTCCTGGACGATTGATTGATTTCTTAGAACGAGGCACTACAAACTTACGCCGTTGCACTTACTTGGTCTTGGATGAAGCTGACAGAATGTTGGACATGGGATTTGAACCACAAATTCGCAAAATCATTGAACAAATACGCCCTGATCGTCAAGTACTGATGTGGTCCGCTACATGGCCTAAGGAAATTCAAGCACTGGCTGAAGATTTCTTGACTGATTATGTCAAAGTTAACATTGGCTCTTTAAATCTTTCTGCCAATAACAACATTAAGCAAATTATTGAAGTCTGCGAGGAACATGAGAAAGAAGCTAAACTGACAAATCTTCTGAAAGAAATTTCTTCTGAAAAAGATAACAAAGTTATTGTCTTTGTAGAGACCAAAAAGAAGGTAAATAATAAAAAGAAATGAATTGTAACATTTAGTACTTTATATATTTAGAAATACAATTTAAAAATTCATATTTTATTTTGTAGGTGGATGACATCGCACGCGCCGTTCGCCGTAATGGGCATAAGGCGTTGGCCATTCACGGTGATAAGTCCCAACCTGAAAGAGATGCGGTCCTCAGTGAATTCCGTAATGGGTCTACTACAATCCTTATTGCGACCGACGTAGCCGCTCGTGGGTTAGATGTTGAAGATGTCAAGTTTGTGGTCAATTTTGACTATCCTAATTCGTCAGAAGACTACATCCACAGAATTGGTAAATAAATATACAATGGTGTCCTAAAATAACTGTTTTACTTTTATTTATGTACAATGGTGCAAAATAAAGTTGTATTCTATTTTAATTTTCTTTGCAGGTCGCACTGGACGTTGCCAGCAATCTGGAACTGCATACACTTACTTCACCAGCGGTGATGCCCGTCAAGCTCGTGCTTTAGTTGCTGTCCTCCGTGAAACGGGCCAGACTCCCCCAGCTAAGCTTAACGATATGGCGCGTAACAACAGCAGCAGCACCGGTAATTTAACTAACAAATACATTGTATATAATTTTGTACACCGTCAATCTCCTATTTCTTTTCGCTCAACAGCTCTGGTTGTCTGGAAGAGATTACTATTTTAGCTATAAGACCGCCTGTTGTACTTTAGCTTAAGTGACTGCTATTTTGTTTATGTTGATTACAACAAAGTGTAATTAAAATATTATTATAAAACAGGTCGCAACCGCTGGCAACAACGCAAAGATAACAACAGTGGATCTAGCTCCCCTCGTCAACAGAATAACACCTGGAATAATAAGATGGCTACAACTGCCAATGAACCCACTAACCAGAATGGATTCCAGAATCGCAATGTAAACCAACAGGCTCCACGTTTCTCCAATCAAACTAACCAAAACACTCAAGGTTATAGACAGAACAACTATCAGAAGCAAGTGCCGTTCCCAAGCCCCAACATGTTTGAATCCATGGGAACTTACCAAGGTGGATACAAACAAGGGTACCAGAATGCGTACAATAACCAAAATGGATATGGTCAACGTCCATACAATAGTAAGATTAATTTTATTACATACATCATTATATTGTATTTTTTTTATATGATAGTGACTACACACACCTTTATATCTTTATAGATGGACGTAATGGTGGGCAACAATACCGTAACAACAACACC
>DWPG01000189.1:0-10779 GCA_018251495.1 Autochton cellus | reverse complement strand
GTTTACGATCTATCTTTATTTTTGTTCACTGACGGATCGCCTCTCTGATGCCTTAACGGAAGCACCGCTCTGGATTTCAGTGCCTCAAGGATTGCAGTGATATTTTTCTCACCGGATTTTGCAGTGTATTAAAGTGCAATAAAGAATTCTGTGTCGTCATCTTAGTTAAACAAAGGCCGTTCTGAGAGTGACTCTTGACGTATTGTGCAATTTATTTCAGTTACTTATTTAAATGTATTTCAATTAAACTTTTTTTTATTGACATGTTATTTGGGTACAGCAAGGTCTCGGTTTCGTGAACTAGAGCCGCGAAGTTTGTGACCCAGAAGTTAGTGACAGTTACCATAGTGAGGATCAAGGATTCTCCTAAAAGCAATGCTGAGGGTAGTAAAAAGGAAGGCAAGAAAAAAAGTGGTAAACAAAAGACTGAAAGCAACGGGACGGTGACGAGCGCGAAAAACGAAAAGACCGTGTCAAGTGTCTCGAAGACGTATAAAGAGGGCCAGAAACAATCCCCCGCAAATGAAAGAGATAACGAGGTATTTTCCCGGCGTTTCCGCCTTACCAAATAAAGCTGAACAGATTTCCCGTTTTTTACTCTCTGCCAAAAAATAATGCACTGTTCCGTGTAATCTATAGTCTCTTGGCAAACTCTTATATAAGTATTTCCGCATGCGAAGACTTGATAATCTGCCGCAGTTTTATTGCGAATATTTTTGCCTACTATTTTATGTAGGGAATATCTACGTTAAACCCACGAGATTAAGGAAAAAGGAATGAATGTTACATAAGTGACAAGTGTTTTGGATCTCGTGACAGGGTAATAAAGCCAGTCGCTAAGATGTTTATTTATACGAGATTATGGGATTCCGTTTTGATTTTTATTATACTGGCATATTGCTAGATTGTTTGCAACTATGAATTTTCGTCAATATTAAATACTGACGTTGAAAAAACAATATATACCTATGATATATATTTTTTCATTATTTGCGGGATCGATTGAATGTAAATTATACCTTAGAGCTTAACCATTATTATTAAAAATATGGAAATAACATAAGTAACCATAATTTTTGCTCTTTCATTACTTATCGGTTGTTGAGACATTTGTAATATGTAACTAGAGTAACGTGCAACTAATACTTTAATCCGATTTGTTATCATAGCCGGTGTCTTTCTGATTAAATCTAAATACTTTACACTATTTATGTAACTTATTTCTGCCGTATAACAGCAATGTTAAGCGCTGCTGTGTTTTGTGTTTGAAGGGTGTGGTAAGGGAGACAAACAAAATATCTTATCATAGGCGTTCTAACTTAGTCCTCGACGTAACGTATGTGGACAACCTCAGGTAAGACTCTGATCTTATTTAGGGTTGATAACGAATGTCCATAGGTGGCAGTGGCCACTCACCATCAGGTGGATTGCATGCACGTTTGCTACCTCCATAATATATATTTTTAATTGTAAATGCATTACAATATAACACAGTAATCGCATTAAATTTCGCCTGTGACTTTTACAGCTTTAAATATTTTAAATAGGTACGTACTTTCGAAACAAAATTAGGCAAAGGAATAGCAGTAATTTTAAATAAGATCGACCTACATTTGGTCGATAGTGCAAAAATGAATACTATAATATTTTACATAATTTATTCAATATATTAAACAAATGAAAACAGTCGTTTAACACGATATCTGAAACAAACTTTGTACAACCGTCATTGTACAATTGCGGTTAAATATTATACATTGCAAACATTTGCTAACGACATAATTATGCTTACTTTTCTTCAGCTATTTGTAACTAATGCATAGATATAGTCACGCGAATGAATGTAGGTTAATTTTAATGTTGCTTTAAACGTAACCAATTATTTCTGCGTTTATGTACAGCTGGCATATTAATTGCTCCATTATTTCCAACAACCGAGATGATGGATTGAAATCAAACCGCATAAAAAAGCATGAGAGTAGATTAAACTTGAAAGATATTATGGATGAGAATAGATATACTAATTATACCGTAAAAAGTAGGTAGGTACTTAGTTTCTAAGGTTCAAATGTAAAAAAAGCCAAATAAATCGGCCAACACTTTACCGCCAGTAAGAATGTTTGCAAAAAAATTATTGTCATTGTCATATCATGTGACATTCCATTCAAGTCTCCGAAGGCCACAACCTCAAGCCTTGGAACGGAAAAGGTTTTTACACAATATTTCGTTTTGACTCTGGCTTGAAAGTTTTATCTTTTTTTTTATTATAATATTTCACTCGTCTCTAAGACTGTCCGATGTACAATGTACGTATGTTATAGTCACTACTTACGTATATTTTTCAATATCCTTATATTCGTCTATAAGTATCTCCAACTTAATCTCTGTGTTATTTTATGTTGCTATTTTCTGATAATTCTTAAATGATTTCTAGTTCTTCTTTGTTTTCCCTAATTGAAAACGCAAAGTGACTCATTCAGTCTCACGAGTATTTATAAATGTTATATCTCAACTTCGTATAAATAATTTCTGCATATATTTTCTAAGGTTGATATCAAGAAGATCTTCCTTAGCTACTATTTATGACTTCGTAACAGGATCAACCTGTTATATGTAGCAAAAATATTTCTTGTGCGCTAACATAACACGTACCTATTTCTCGCGAAATCCTGTTATGGGATTGGAGTACAATGAACACCGATACTTTAACATAATTATATGTACAATAGCATAGTAATAACCAAATGTATAAAATTTCAATATGCATGACTAATAAATATTCAAATTATATACTTTATTTGGTGTATTACATAGGTACTCCTAACGCTAATTTAATAAAATTTTAAAACCGAATTGTTATTATTGTTATTTCCTTATTCCCTGCCCGTTAAGTAATACTAATAGACTGCCTAAAATGGCCGTACCTACTTTGTAAATATAACAATCTATAAATACGTAGCAAAATTACATATAATTGTGGAATTATTTTCGCAATGATTATGGGGTAAATAAATGTGGCCCTCGCTTACGAAATTGCATGCACAAGCTAGTCAACTGTAATTAACGGTTTAAGTTGCAGTCTAATCAAATTTACCTTTTAATATTCGAAGTTAATTTGCTTGACAACGTTTTCCTGTTTCTTAGTTTTAAAAATGTATAATAAATACATTCTCATTTCTCGCGATTGGTTGGTTCTACGTTTTGCAGTAGGTCTAATCTAAATACATATTTTAGCGTACAACGAAATAAATGTAAAGGTTTTATATTTATATTAGGTACACCTAGGTAGTGTAGGTAGTGTGTACCTAACACTTATTACACGAAATACCTACTTCGTAGTAGGTATAAATCTGCTATGAATACAAATATTAATTATTTATTTTCGTTCAAACATGAGTGTACTTATGAAAAGCACATACAAGTATGAATAACAATGTACACCACAAGTACTTTTACTGAGTATTATAATGATATGACAATTCAGTTTTCCATGTCGATGCCAATAAACCTACCTCTCAATATTACCAATAAATTAATTTCAATGTGTGCGGAAAGTGACCGAAATTAAAATTATTTACCGGCGAGCGAATGCAATCGCTGGCGATATTAATTAATGCAGTGGAATATGCATGAAAGCAGGTTGAGTATAATGATTATTGAATATTTATATGTAATCTGATAAGAGCAGCCAGGTCGATTCGCGCATTTATAGGCCAATTGAATAGTCAATCACCTTAATCTTGCTTACAAATTACGTATCAACTCGTTATGGATAAACTAATTTACATAATATGACATGCTATAAAAGAATCGATACTGCCGGATATTTCCAATATTATATCTGTCAATTTATTCCATTTACAAGTTGTTCGACTTCATTTTCAACTTGATAATATTGATATTCACCATAACCATTAATATACTAGAGGAATACAGTCCGAATTAATTAATCATTTTTTTCTCATTGATATAGAATATAGAATAAATAATCTGAAACTCCAGTCGACGGTCTAATTTATAACCACTGATTGAGCAATGTTGTGAATAGGTCAGCTCAAATTACTGAGTCTAGTAGGTATCAGTATTAAAATTTAAAACTATCATCAATCAGCCTGGAAGATTCATCTAGACGTTCATTACTAACCAAAACACGGAGGCACGAACCAGTACTATTATAAGTAGGTATTTAAGTAGAACGTGCTTCATACTATCTAATATTCAACGTGAATAGTTCGAACACCTTTATATTGATTTATGAATAAAAACAAAACAATCCATCCACAGACCACAATTTAAATAGCCGATGTGTTTTTATTTATTCGTAACAAAAGTAAACAACTCCAAAATAAACCAGTGAAAGCAAAATACAACTGCAATACATCCCCGAAAATATCAGAAACGAGTATGATTTTAAAACAAAATGTTCCACAACTTTTGTTTGTGCAAATGAGAATGTGAAACGGTACGGATTGTCTGAATTTATTCCACTGTACAATGCGCGTATGTACCATCACATCGTAGGAAATTTTGTATGCAGCATAAATTCAGGTCACGAACAAACAATTCTCGTGCTAAATATTCATAGCGGCCACTTAGTATTTTTTTCACACGATTCACACAAGTTTATTGCTTTTAAGACCCGTCAGTTTATCGCCTATTTGTATTCAAAAATAAAGTCATGAGATTTAACTGAGAAACCTGCTCCAACTTCGACATGAGGTATTTGAGTACTTATATTAGCAATTCATATTATTTAAATTTGCACTAAAATACACTTATATTCAGTGCTGAACACTACTAAAATAGTAAACCAGCTCTGTAACAAAGTTTTTGCATAATGGAGATTTATAATCTTTGAATTTCATCATAAAAGGAAAATGCTAAAATCGGCATTATAACTTAATGTTAATTGTATGTTGTATTATAATATATATTTTAATATATGTACGTTGTCGTGGATGATTTAAACTCATTTTATCGATATAAGATATCATTGACCTAAGGTAGAGACAATTATAGAGACGTTCATGACAATGGTCTTATAGGAAAAATGAGTCACTCGTCTATTATTAAAATTAAATAAATTATAATAAAAACAAAACGCTCTCCCTTTTCAGTAAATTATTCTCAAGCAGTCTGGTTTTTGTTTTTAAAATAATTTATTTAATTTAACGCTTTTTAAGTTTAAGTTTGCTTCAAAATTTTAACATAAAAGTAGAAAATATATATGTTTTTCTAATGGTATATTTACTAGCTTTCATTTGATACCATGTTATGATATAAATACAATATCCCCTCCCCCTCTTTTTCTTCTATTGCTAGGAGCCATCTTTAAAAATTATACGGGCTATGTCACTTTGACAATGAAGACGAATCCAACGACATGTCTAATGCATACATGCGCTCGAAAAACATTACCCTTCTTCTGACGTAGTCGGATAAAAATATAAACCCTATAACTGTTTTTCTTTTGTATTTCTGTTATTTTAAAATACCTACTTTAGTACAGTTTTGTAAATTCAATTCCGGACCTACTCAAAAAGAACAATTCAGATAAGCATTATCTTTTATTTAAATTATCTTAATGTGTTCTGTTTCAAGTTATACCTGTTTAAAATATTGGCTTTAACGATTTGATCACTCACTATTTGTATACAGATAAGTAATACACCCATCATGAGCTGTTAATAATAATATGTAGATTAGACAACCTATTCGTATGCAGACCGGTTAAATTATTTGATCGATACAGATAAATTTAATGTTAATTAATCTGTCGTTATAATATAGATCCAGTCGGTTGTTTAAACGAAACAACTAATCCAATAACCGGCTAATAGAAAAACACTGGTGATTAGAAAGTCGCCTCTAGCTAAGATTGCGAGCCGCTGTTTGAACTTAGTCACGATTCAAATTCTCCTTGAATTTTGAGTCGTATCCTATTAAAAGTTTGCGCAAGTATTAGAATTTCGAATGAGGGGCGAAAAAGCTATCATGCCGTTTTTCCGGATTCCCCTCCTCGCCGCAATGAACGAGCAAGCCCGGTAAGAACAACCCTTCGGTTGCCGACTGGTATTACTACGCTCATTTCTTTATAAAAAAAAAATACGTAATTTCTATCGCCCCTATTTTAATAATATCTTTATCACGCAGATTAATTTTAGATATCGATTATATTAATAACACATTTTTTTTCATATTAAAATAATAAATTGCCGCTTCTGGTTTTTTATTTTAATTTGGAATACATCTTAATACAATCTTGATCAATCGTCCGACCGAATTAATATTCAAAGTTTTATTTTGACAAGGTTGAGTAATGGGGTCGTTTATTTTTATTGCTGGTTTATTTTGACTGGCGCGAGTTTCGCTCGGAGGTGGGCTCGGCCGAACTATTATTACATGCCGACACGACATCACTCATCGCGCTAATATCTCTGTGATTATCTATTTTAATGTGAAATCGTTTTGACAAGTGGCCAACGCCAACTCGGCTTCGGACACAACTCGTTACAAAGAATTTATGAATAACTACAAAAGCATTCCATGTAAAAATAATCTGTCACGAGCTTTTTTATGTGGGTCGTAAACGAAAATGTAGCAATATTTGAATATCATATATAAATATTTTAATATTAACTATTTTAAACTGAACAACTATTTCAATTTTGTCGCACATTTGTCAAGAGAGTTATGTTAATATCTTTTCGTGCATTTTTTTATAAATGTATCTCTCGTCGATTACGTTACAAAATTCCATTATTATTACATAATAACTTATCAAAATTCTATCAAGAAGGAAATTCCTCTAAATTATTTTCTCATGCCTTAACATCAGTTTGCACATACATACAATGATACATATTTATTATGTATTTCACTAAAATAGTGGTGAAAATTTAAGATACTGAAAGATAGGGACGTTACATACACCATGTTCTTAAAAGAAATATTTATGTTTTTGTGTTTGATTCGCTTGAATTTTCTCTGCGAAGTCGTATGAAAAGTTGGTTAAGATAGCCGTTGTAAACAAATAAAAGTTCTGCAAACATTCGTCATACCAAGTTATAAAAGTTAGTAGCATTGGAAGTTCCATTAAGTGATAAATATAGTACCGCAATCACTTGAATACGGTCATTTTCCTTTCATTTATTTTGTTTTGATTTTATTTTTATATTGTACGATATTACACGTAACAATATTGAAAGTCCTTGGGTTACAGTTGTTCGACCACGGTGGCCTCTTCAGACAGGAGGAAAAACTGCTTCCGAAGTTGACATGGTTTGGAAGGCATTTTAAGCCTATTCTCAGAAGGGCTAGCACCCACAGTTGAACCAAAAAGTTTCGACTCCGGAGACACAACCGCCAAACCCATTTCTGTCGGATAGCCCTTTGGCAATCTTCAGGTTAGATTAGACTAATCTATCTGGGGTTATTTAAAGATGTTCATGAGCGGCAGTGGCCACTTATTATCAAGTCCACAGCATGGTCGTTTGCTACTTCTATATTACATTAAAAAGGTGCCAACCCTCAATCGGCCTCAGTTAGGAACCGGGCCAACCTACGTATAAGTTCATAATAGATGTCAACCAGCTGCAGTGATCATTTAACTATCAATTGCGGGATCGTTGGCTACTTTTGTTAATAAGAATCAACAATTGAATATCAAAATAAGATCAACCATCCAAGAAAATATAGAAAAAATATGTGTACGTCTCATTTTATCCCAATGCGACGCATCGGCTCAATGATCCACTATAAACTCGGCAGCAATAAAAAGATGTTGGCTCCAAAATTTATTGCCTTCTGCTTTATTCAGGACGTCATTCTCAGTCATTTCAGAGACTATTTTTGTGAAATGATATGATAATATCATAATAATAAAGGCGCAGCTGTATTCGGCTGCGGGGTAATTTATTGCGTTGGAAGTAAATTAGGTTTGAAAAATAAAATCTAAAACAATTTTGTCGTAATTTTTTATTATCACTAAACCTCATTAATCATCCTTTTTATAAACTTTCAATGTATTCAAAATACTCGCTATTTATATATTTAAGTGCCGGTTCAGTTTTGAAAGTCAGCTTTTCCAATTCCAAGGTACACTTTACGTTCCTATAATGTTTAATTTCCTATAATGTGTTTATACTCTATTTACATAAGAATGTTATTCCTTTTGATTCATAATACTAGCCATAGATACTTACCTACTTCAATTTAGTTAGAGTTAGTCATAAATGTTTTCGTTTAAGATAATAAATCTTTATACATCTTACTTGCTAATTCAGTTCTGAGTTCCGGCTATTGACAGCGTGGTAACATAATCATATAAGTGTATCGAAGCAAAGTCATCCACACTTTAATATTCTGCGTCGTCAATGCTAAATGATTAACAACGTGTTTGTCGTATAAATAGAGCGTTTGGTTTGCTATTAGGGTTGTCAGTAAGTTCGATAAAAAATAACTTTTGTAAGAAAAAACATAGAATTGAATACTAAATCAAACCAGCCAACAAGTAATTGGATATTTGTGATATTCTATACGTATCAACTGAGTATTTTTCGAGCTCAAGGTTAACAAAGCAATCAATATTTTCGTAATACAATGGTATTTTGGTAACATTTATTGCTGTTGCTTAAATATAGTTTATTAGCATTAAAAAAAAAGGTTCAAAAACGCGTTACCATACAACTGATCATTTTCAGAGTACAATCGCCGTAACGTTACGTTCACAGTCAACACCCTCGAATTGCGATCACAGAGCGTTCACGAGCGAGTGCACAATAACTCTTTTGTGAATGACAAGTGTAGTGAACCCTAATAGCGGCACCTTTGAATGTCTTGCGGCCGGCACCGGACGCGGTTGCGCCGCGCCACCCGCCCGTCCGGCACGAGCTATCCATACTTGATTTATCACTTCATTGTTGCGACCGGCCCGGGTCTCCGGATAACGCTAAACATTCAATTGCCGGTTCGCTCCCGAAAGCGATTTGTTCTTTTCGTGATTCAGATTGCGTTTGCCATTTGGCATCACGTTGCTTAGTGTCTTTTAGCTTTCGCTGCCACACTGTCAAAGATAAAAGGACATTTCATAAGTAAAACTGAAAATCATACGAAAATATATTTTTGTTGTTAACTTTCAGGCGTTCTCGAAATAACTTACTAAGTACATAGGTAGTAGTGATATTCAAAATTTTACTTTAAAAGTATGATAACATAAATATTTTTTATTTGTTAATAATAAAAAAGATTTGTTTATTTTAGAAAGAATTGTTTCGACACTTTGTATTGTGTGGAACTCATTAATTTTCTTTCCGCTCCCTGTTTAAAATCACCCGACATTAAACGAACACTTACTTAATTCATCTCTACATTGTTGCCAAGCGACTCCCTCCGGATAACGCGAGAGATTCAAATCATTCAATAGTCTGAATGCCTCTGAACCGATTTGCTCTTTTTGTTCGACTGATTTAGAAATTCACTCTGCTCGACTCTTTTCACTGCATAAAATGGTGATTTTAAAAAGTTTTGTTTAATTTGTCTTTTTTTGTACAAATTCCTCGAGATTGCGAAATGTTTTATTCACACATTCATCGTTACCGTACTACCGTTGTTCTAATTGTTGCTAATCCTGCTTATCAACTTTGTTAAGCACAGGATCATACAGAGAAAGCCGCTTACTTATGTGTGAGTACTAGCTCGCTTCAAACATCTTTTTAACTATAATAGGAAGTCTAAAACTGCATATAGGGGAATTTGGTGGTGAATCTCTAGCATTAGAGGTTGACATTTAAATCAGTTAAAGTTCTACGTTACCATTTGTTTATTTGGTAGGTACTCAATTTAGCGTTTGATATTCAGAGGTTCACACCGCCATCTCGTCACGTCCAAATAATGCTAAACATTCAATTGTCGGGACGTTTCAAAAAGATTGCTTCTTTCATGGCCTCGTCTGTCTATATACGACACGATACAATACAAATACGCTTTATTATACGCATCACAATGAAACAATTACATTAACATAGATATAATGTGATTACATAAATAATTATGGAGGTCCAAATAAAATATATGTTCTGCTTTATGTTAATTTCAAATGTACTGTATGGACTTACTTACGTTTTACTTTAATGTATTAAACAGATTTGATAAATACATGTAAACTATACTGTTATTACTCATCTTTCAATTTCAAATATATTATAGAACAAGTAGTCACTTATTTACAAAATGTACATAAATATACAAAAGTATAAAAACAAAAAACACTACTATTTTTTATCAACTTTGATCTGTTTGTTTAACGTTCCCAATGGCAGCATTTTTTCTTAGAATATCTAATTATGTAATAGAAAGTAATGGAATAACAAAGTATAAGTCAGTTTAATTAAATTTGTTTGAATATGTGTAAGCAAAACGTTCTTCTGAGAACGTCTATATGTTTCTGTAAATACAGATTCTCATTACTACGGTGTATTTATTGATGTTGGGTGTATTAATATATATTCATGGATATGATTACATTGGGTTCCCACTCAACGAAGTCTGTAAACGCTAGCGATGCATACTGAAGTTGTAATATACGAACAACACAAACACAAAACGCCGCCTTATGCATTTAATCATCAGTCTCCCGCAGTTAACAAGTCTTAATTGCTCTGCGGAGAGCGCAAAACTAAATTCTTGCAGATAAAGTTGAAACGGAGAGGCGCGGTTTACACTGAGCTCTCGAAAGTGCAAACAGACGTTTCCTCGAATGGATAGCAGTTTAGTAAATTG
>DWPG01000188.1:0-10802 GCA_018251495.1 Autochton cellus | reverse complement strand
AATACTATTATTATAAGTTTAACAGTATTATTGAGTGATAAAACGATAGTATGAAAACCTCTCTCGTGTAACATATTTCTCAACATTCAAATATTTCAATTTATTTGCTTGCTGGGATTCATTTATTTGAATCATTTTTTAATTTTTATGGTAATGAATTATTTTGTTGTCTGTGTAAAATTGATTAGTTGTCAAACCCACAATACGGTCGTACAACTAAGACGGTCTTGGTCCGGTCCTACCGCATAAAATGTTTCAGTCAGTCCATAGACAATCCCATAGAACAATATTACCTTTCCTACAACAGCGGTAACATTCCCAAGCTTCGCGTCTTCCGTGAGAGACTCCAGTTTGGACTTCCCGCTTCGGGAACCCTCCTCTGATCCCTCGTCTCCACCTCTGCATGTAAAAAAAATATCACATTAAAAACAAAAGTCACATTTTTATACTCAATTTTTAAAAACGAGGGTGCAGCTCACTCTTTTGCGCACATGGACATATATAATGAACGCCAGATAGGATTAGAGCGCTATATTAGACTACCCCTGAGCGCTAAATAAACACGCCCCATACAAGTGTCTCTCTTGCACACATACGCTGATTTGCCACTCTTGAGGACTAAGATGGTCATTTATGTATGTATTATGTAAGTCAACCAGCATCCACACCCTTCTACCGAAACGCACGAACTGGTTCATACTCGTTCTACAATCTTTAATTGTATTTGTAATAAATTGAACAATCCGAGCATACAATTTCATGTAAATGTTTTAATAATGACTACAGGATTTAGTTACTGTATTCTGATTTGAATACACAATAAAATTACAACTCTAAATGTAAATGTTACTGTAAAAGCCCGAAGTGCGGTAGATCTTAAGATCTGCTGGTGGATCGTAAGATTTATCAACATGATAAAAGTCCGAATTTTATAAAAAATAACGTTTTTCAAGCTTTTACCAATGGGCTTCGATAGATGTTAGGTGTCACCAGCGATGGTTGGTAAATGTTGGTTTTCGGAATAAAAAAGCGTTTTGTACGCATGCTGGTTTGTATGTTTGCAATCACGCGTTTTTTACGAGCGGATGTGTGCATGCATGCGTTTTGTGCAAGTGCGCGCGCGCGGATGTGTGCATGCATGCGTTTTGTCTCACCCAGGTCGCTGCCGCGTCCTGCCCGCTTAGTTTTATATTTTCTTTTAAGTTCCAACCTAACCTAACCAATTCTATACGAAACGCGATAGGATATATGAAACGCTACGGTATTGGTTAGGTTAGATTGGAACATAAAAGAAAATTTTAAATTAAGCGAGCACGGCGCGGCAGAGCCCTGCGAGAAGGTGAGTCCAATTTCATGTAAATTCAGTAGTTAAAACTTGATAAGCCTGTAATAATACATGACTCTTTAACTTTTACAGTACAAGACTTTGCGTCGAACACATCTCGGGTTTAATTTTCGACATTTAGCTCTGTAATCAAACCTAAGATTTACTAATTGAATGGTGGTAAAAGTCCGAAACTGAACGACATTTCGGACTTTTAAATCTTAGGATTTGCCGCACTTCGGTCTTTTACAGTAACGTATATATTATGTAGCGGATGTACATGTTATAAGGTGTTCCAGTTTCAACCTTAGTTAAACATTTATTGTAGATGTTTATAAGCTATGGTAACTACTTAACGGTGGATATGCATGCTCGTTTGCTGCTTTTGAAAATATAATAATTTTAACTGTGTATCTCATGATGTATATTATATAGTTTATTTTACCGTTAGGTGGTAAAATACACTCATTGAACATCAGTTACACAATAAAAATAACGCATAATATCAATTACTATAAATTGTTATCTTTACACTTTAATCAAGATCACTGGAATCAAATTATATAAATCAACACATCTTCAGTATATTGAAGTTAAAAAGAAAATAATGAGGATAAGATTACATGCATGAATAAAATAAGCGCTACGTATAGGTAAGTCAGCTTGGAGATGTTTTTGTATTTGTAGTAGTAAACGTTCAGCAGATAAGTAAATAAATGATATTTATTTATTTAATAGGTAGGTACTTAATATAACACAAACGTAAATATTCCTTCAACTCCAAACATTCCGAATTCATATTCGTTTTCGCTTTCATCCGTCAAATCAATAATTATAATGTTTATTTGTTTTGATATTGTATCTAAAGCCTATCTATTATATCTAATTTATTAACTAACAATTTTAATTTAAAAAAAAAACAAATAGCCAACAAATAATAACACTAAAAACACTTACAAAATTAAATAAAATCAATGAACCACTTATTAAAAAAAAAACAAATTGGCATGACATGACACTTCTAACGTTATGTTTGAAGGTGGTAGAACTCTTTGAGGTTCGACTCCGGCGGCACCATCGCCATACCTATTTCTGCCTAATAACAGCAATGTTCTGTTCTGTTCTGTTCTGGTCTGAAAAGTGTGGTAAGGGAGACATACTTATCAGAGGCGTTCCATCTTAGTTCTCAGGGGTAACAACGCATTTGTGGCCAACCTCAGGTCAGACTTCTGATCTTATCTGGGGTTGATAACAAATGTCCATGGACGGTAGTGGCCACTTACCATCAGGTGGACAACATGCTCGTTTGCTACTTCAGTATTATAAAGAAAGAAAAAATAATGGGACAACAATCGGTTGAAGTAACTGCATGTATATTTTCAAAATTTCTGCCGACTATTTTTACTAATACACTACCAATTTCAGCGTTGTTTATATTCAATCTTGGGACCCGCCGGCTGTTTTGTCACACCTCTGATACTTCAGCTACTTATTTTGATATATTCTTACCTTATCTACAGTGCTGTTGCGTAGGAAATAAATACTTCTGTAGGACACGGCTTAAAACTTTGAGAAACAATGTACTGTTGTATGTTATTAAGAATATGTTATTCCGTATGAGTTGGTAAGTTCTTGTCTTTAAATATTACTAGTTTATTAGCATATTAAAAAGGTTGACTGTTGTTTAGAAAAAATGTCATCACCAAACATTTTAAAGGCGAAAGAACGGGAAAGGCTTTCCCTAATGGGGGATTTTTGCCAATAGCAATCGCGCCTGACGTGTTGGTGACAGTATATACAGAAGGACGCTGATGCCCTTCTTCTGGATTTTGTCCCGTAGTCGCCATCTATGACATTCACGGGAAGAGGGAGAGTGGTGCTGTTCAAGACCGGCACCACACGGCACCGTGAAACAACGAGACAAGTGGACGTGAAAATTAGGTGGATCACACCGACCAATAGTATGCGGTGCTCCGCATACTTGACGACTATGCCTGTTGTATTAATATAATGTAGACCTTATGAATATTTGAATTTTTATTGTTATTGTGTTTGTTGTTGTTATTAATATTTGAATAATAATTGAATTAGTTAAGAATAGAATTAGATGTCGCGTGAAATCGTGTCGTCCAATGGAAAATGGAAAATTATTATGGTTTTAGTTAATAAACATTATAAATCGCAAGACATACACAATAAGAATTGAAAATACCATAAGGTGCATTTTCAAATATGAAATAACAGGCAGCAAATAAATAATAATAATAATATCTTTATTTGCAGAAATGTGGTTACAAGGTTGATCAGCACATGGTATTAAACATCTCACATTTACCACATAGTGGCGTACAAATTGAACATAAAATTTAATGAATTATTTTCGGTGCAGATTATTGTTATAATTATGGAGATTCAATATAATTTAAAATATATTACGATTAAAATGTCAATGTCTAAAGAAATATAGGTCATAATACCAGTCATTGAATAAATTCTTCCAAAGTATAAAAACATTTCTCAATTAGCCAGTCACGTAATTTTAATTTAAATATATTAAATGTATTTTTTTTTATTTGTCAGGGATGCTATTTTATATTTGAATACACATGATGGCCGAGTTTTTGGACCGCAACACTGTACGGGTATTATGCATAATTTATTTTCGTATCGACTATGAAAACAACAGTTGTCCCTTCTTTTTTAAAATAAATGCATATGAGTTCTCTTATTAGAACAAGTATCTAATTATAAATACTTAGGTTTAATCGTTGATGATAGATTCAGCTGGAATTATCACATCAACTATTTATGCGACAAACTTAGAGCTATGTTAGCAAAATTCTATATAATAAAATATAAAGTTCCTCAGACTATTCTCCTCAATCTATATAAGGCTTTGGCTAAATTATTAATATCCTACGGTATTACCAGCTACAGTCGCACCTTTAAAACATACCTGGACAAAATATATAGCATACAACTAAGAATTCTAAAGAATATTTTATCTAAAAAAAACTAAAAATTCAAGCATAGCAAAATACTACCGGTACGTATGAAGGAAGACATGCTTCTTCTAATCGAAAATTTTCATAATAAAGAAATACAAATTTCAATAACGCATAACAAATTAACCAGAAAAATGACACAAAATAAACTTCAGGTACCGAGAGTACATAATTACTACGGAAAACGGACAATCAAATATATAATTCCTAACCTTTTAAATAAAATCAATAATAAAAATAGGGAAGAAATAAGTGAAAAAAATTACAAGTTAAAATATAAACAATATTTTCTTAATATGTTGCAAAAAAGTAACTAATATTAAAAAAATGATATACATAATATGTCTACATATATATTATATACATCTTTATAAACAAAAACAATCAAATGTTAAACCTGGTACAATAATATTACAATTTATTTTTTGTTTTAAATTTTTTATTTTGTACCACCCTGTATCTCAAGTAATGCATTCAGGTACGAATGGTCGACCATCGCGCGTCGAACCGGATTTCTTTTCTTTCTGGTTAGGCGGTAAACAACTTGATGGGAATCCATTACTATTAAAAGATTATTAATTTTATCATTATAAGAGTTGTTATTACCAAACTTTTTTGTTGCTTTTACACAGTTTTCAATTCTTTTTTTTTGTTAGAAGTTCTATGGTATGTTATATATGTTATATGGTAACTTAGTATCCAAGACAAACCCATATAGGGTTTATATGGGTACTCCCTGATTATAAAGCAATGTTTAACTTCTCATTGTAATAAATAAATTAAAAAAATAAAAAGTACTACCTTAACACCCATTTCTAGCATACCATACTTATAGCAATTCATACGTTTCGTTGGAAGTAATCGACTTCAGGTGATCGACTTCAGGTAGAACCTGTCTATATGCGGCAGTAACCACTTACTTTCAAGCGAATCGCAAGCTCGTTTGCTATTTTATTTTATAAAAAAGCAGCATGATGGACCCTGAGCTTTATCCTCTTTCTTTCTGAGCGGAAACTCGTGCTCAACAAATTAATCTAAACAGAAAAGAAACATAATCGAACAGTCACATCGCTTTCTTTTCAAACTTGGGATAAACTCGTATATTCTTAAATATTCATACATATGACCCGCATGGCGGAGCGGTTACCATACCACGTCTAATAGGCAGAGAGTTCCGGGTTCGATCCCCGGCCCAGACAGATCTAAATGATGAATTTAGATTTCTGTTCCGGGACTGGGTGTTTGTGTATTCGACTTTGTATATCCATGGCACCCACGATACAGGAAAACATCCTAGTAAGGGTCTATGAGTGTAGAAAACGTTATTTTATTTACAGGCTACCGGCCTATCTTGCTTATGTGCATATATTAGGATCAAGCTTAGTATTGAATTTATGTAACTGGCGTTTCTCGAGACGATCCTCTGGGCTGACGATCAAAGTTTTAGTGTTGGCGCTAGATTTGAATAGATTTACTGTTATGATAGACAGAAGTTAGTATTTCGGATACCCTCTTGAGATGGTTAAATTTCATAATACCGATTAGGATGGCGAACTTTTGAAGATTCTTTCTAATAGCCTTAAGAATTTTTTTTGTATATTTTTATCATAAAGTTAGTATTATGTGCTGTTAAAAAAATATATGTAATTTGTATAATGTTTTAATTGTGATATTTGCAGTCAGTTAGTAGATACATCCAACTTGTATTATAAGTCACCATAAAACTCGAAGGCTATTTAAAAAATGAAATTTTAATTCTATATATTTGCGTGTACCTATATATTCGTATTTAATACTTATCATGTAATATTTGCACCAATGTAAATATTAAAATTTTCAGGTTCTGTATAAACCTATGATGATATTGGCATTTACGACACTTTCGAGTTTACCATGGTCTTTTATGATGTGCGCAAGTAAGTTCTCTTCAAATATATTAGTTATATTAATACAGCACTTAAATATAGTACGCCACATTTGTATCCAAGTTATAAATTCAATATAACTTCTTATTTTAAGGAAGTGGTACCCACTAAAGTAATATTTTTCTTACAATCGCACTAGTGGATATTTTAGAAGTGAAAATAATGTTTGATATACCAAGGACCTGTAGGTTTTTATAAAATTAAGTTCAAATCTAAAATTGATGTTAGATGTTAAGTGAAAGTCCGGTCAATATCGGTCCAGCCTTTTCGAAGGTTACCCTAAACAAACAGACAGACAGATAGACAGACAAACAGACAATTTTTTTATAATTGTGTTTTTGCTATAAGAATCGTGAATTCTTTCATATTCATATAGTAAAAAGTTGTTATTTTGACGTTTACAAACAAACACACTAACTTTATTTATATATATAGAAGAAGGTCACAATAACAGCGCTTTAGGTCACGTTATAAAATCGTCGCTCCGTTGCTTCTTGGATATCATTCGCCTACCCATTATTATATTGCGAGTAGATCGCCGGCATTTTAATTTTAACGTTTCCTTTGATTCTTTTGTCATGCACCGAGTTCATTGAGTTAAAAGCAGAAAGAATGAGGCACGGGAGTTTCAATTTAAATACTGTATTCACTTTTGTAAGTTAAACTGACGTTCATGTTAATTTCTTGTGTAAATATAATATGCTCATATCTTTTTTATCTTATCTTTTATTTTTTATATTTGTTTTTCTTTCTTCTTGTATCTATTTCTTACAAAGTGGCATCGGTGAAAGTATTGCTTACCGCTTACAAAGCTTCAGTTTTTCGTTTGAATCTGAATCAGTTTATCAATTTGTAATTGGTTTCATTACACTTTGTAGCTTTATTTTCACAAAAGTAGTAATGAAACATTGTTTATAATCTTTCATTGAAAATCGCTTAGCTTGAATTGAATGGCTCGATTTTTCATTTTTTTATTTCTTAATAAAAGTATAAGCTTTAAAGTCCAATTGACGAATACGAACGTCCTTATAATTATATAAACAAAATGTTAGGTTTCATCGCTCATCTGTCGTCCGCTCATAGACTACACACATGCCAACAATAATTTTAATAAGATTAAACTAGCAATCGTTCATAATTTAGAGTTAACACTGATGTTAGATCTTCTTTCAAATATAGATATCTGTCGTATATAGTAATTAGTATTACATCAAATTCAGTACCTATTGCATAACTGTTCGTAAAAACTACGTTGGAATGTTTTAGTTATGCCGGTTTTCACCGTAACAAAATTCTAAATGCATACAGCAGCACTATATAACTACTATACAACAGACTCATGTGTGCAGTGACGTCACAGTTCATTCAACCATTGTATATTCGTAGTTTATTTCAAAAGAGATACAGTAGTCTTTTATACGCACTTAATAGCCATAAAATTGAAGTCCACTTGAAAATCTATTTCATTTCAGTCGGGCAATTGGACGTTTTAATTTACAACTTTGAAAATATGAAAGAGCTCGTTAAAGCTGCGAAGTCTGAAACGAACTGCGGCGAAAATGAGGCGTTCGAGAGTATTTTTAAAAAGTGTCTTCGCCATCACTGCGCCATTAAGAGGTAAACAACACGATTAAGTTCAAATTTAAGGCTTGAGACATACCTATTTTGTAAAAAATACAATTTCCTTTTTATTAAAATTTGTTTTTGCAGATGTTCTAGTCTAGTCTGGTATATTTTACGAGTATTTTACCCGATAGTATGAACTTCGGTCACTCGGATAATAGAAACCGTAAACTAAGTGTAAAACTTTGTTTGTTTTGTAACATTAAGATTCTGTGTCCTAACCTGGTTGTTACTAAATACTACACTACTACTCTGGTCAGATGAGGAAACACTTCACATATTATGTTTTAAAATATTAGATTCTGACTCTCGGGCATATAAATACCTGCGACATTTCTCTTTCACATTTAAAAATAATGTACACATTAGGATACCTAAACATTGCATTTGTAATCATAGCGTACTGGTTTAAAACATGGCCTATTAATCAGGGTCCAAGGTCCGCTGATATTTATGGCAAGTTATGCGTTATGAAACGTTGAAGATATGTATATTAATTAATAAGGCTTAAAAAGGCTTAAAATAAATATTTCTAAGTTATGGGATGTCCAAACCACATATCACATAATAAGGACCTCATTGTATAACATATGTACGATTGTTAATTTATTAAATAAAGTTATTGTAAAATAAAACTAATCCACACCTTGCCAGCGTGGAGGACTATAGCCTAAGAGCCTCTTACTCCGAAAAGAGATCCCTACGCAGGCGTGGGATAGTAATGGGTCGACCTAATCATTATTCAACTCATTCACAGATTTGTAAACACACTGGAAGAAACTTTCGGCGGCCAGTTTTCCCTAATGTTGGCTTTCAGCGCATGCATTATTTGCACAACCGCTGTTCAGTTATTTTCAGTAAGTATGTGCCGTAAGCATGCAATCAAGTTGTGGAATTCGCTTCACCGAATATTCACGAGTCGAAAACTATTCTGTGCTCTAGGAACGAGACAAAGAACGGTTTATCTTCTTGACAATACGTATTACATTATCTATTTATATGTAATCGTCTAATTACGTTTATAAACACAATTCATATATGTATATTAGCAAATTAATTTCTATTTATATATATTAAAGTAATCCACTAAAACGGTACCAATAATAACAAAATTTAAGACCCACCTAATTCGTGAAAATAAATAAAAATGTATATTTTGAGACATACATAAAAATATAGTCAAACTTTGACTACATTAATTTCATTCGATTGAAACGCCAGTAAGTACAATTACCTACCTAATGTAAAAATGACAAAATTATATTCTTCTCATCTTTTACAGATGGAGTCTCTACGTGACAACATTGCAGAATTGTTTTGGATTTTCCCATATTTCATCGATTTTATAATGTTTTTCTTCATCGATTGTTACCTCGGAGAGCTTGTCACCACAAAGGTAGCCATATATTTGACACATTTTTGCTTTTGATTTGAGTACTTTCTCTTCGGATGATTTAAGATCACTATTATGAAGTGATAGAGATAGAGATAGTCTATCTTTAAAAATACAGACAGACAATTTACTTTTAATTCGTATAAATGGAATACATATTATGACAGAATAATAATATGTATAATGATTAGGATTCCATTTTTAAATGCCTTTGTACTAACTGAATTCGCTTTGCATTACAAACAAAATTGGGAAGACATGCTCTCTTACGGACGTGAGTCTAATGGGTAATTACATGTCATGTGCCGTATAATTTCCATACGCGATATTCGAGTCACGTACATTTTTCAGAGTGGTCGTATATCAACCGCCGCGTATAGCTGTCCTTGGGTGGATAAAACACCGAAACTGAGTAGGAATCTTGTCATAGTAATCACCGAGACACACCGCCCTCTGGTGATTAGGGCTATGAACAAACTTGTACCTGTGTCTTTGGAAACGTTCACAAAGGTATTCTAATTTGTATGTATTTTATTTAATTGCATTTAGTTAATTTTTATTCGAGTAAAAACTTTTAGTAGCTCCAAATTTTGCTTATCTATGCAAATAAATAAAAATGAATTGTATCTTTGTAATTACAAAACAGTTTCTGTACACTTTCTTAAATTATATTATATGCACGATGTCAAAATATAACAACCGTTTTAAAAGTGTTTCTTTGTATGAGATAATCTTGGACATAGACGTATAAGTTGACTATATGAAACAATAGAGGATTTTGAAAGGGATGCCCTGCATAAAAGATTTAACAAACCATACAAGGGGATAAATGAAAACAAAGCCGCGCAAGGATACTAATTTATACTTGCAAGTAATGGATGTTTTATTTTGACTAGATGGTTAAAAATGTCTCTTCGTGGGATAATGGACTTGCATGGTCTTTGTATGCTCAATTGTTCTATAGTTCGGCAAATTCTGGAAGTTACTGAATAATAATTTTGATTTAAGTAAAACGTTTCCGATTAAAAAAAAAACGATTAACTTGTGGTTCGATATCCCGCGGCACCACCGTCACAACTATTTCTGCCTTATAGTATAGTAGCAGTGTTAACCGCTGCTGTGTTCTGATCTGAAGGCTGTGGTAAGGGAGACATACTTTTCCGAGGCGTTCCAACTTAGTCCTCAGGGGTAGCAACGCATCTGTGTTCAACCTTAGGTAGGACTCTTATCTGGGGTTGACTACAGATGTCCATGGGTGGCAGTGGCCGCTTACCATCAAGTGGACTGCATGCTCGTTTGCTACTTTCATATTATTAAAAAAAACTTTACCATCTCTGAAATTAGGTGACCTTAGTTGATTGATGGCTCTTGGTGCCTTCAATTATTCGGGTGAGATATTCAGAAATCGATTTAGGATGGCCTAAAGATGAGGAATGGGGACGCGCCGTGATAGAAATATAATTTCTCGTTTATGACACCAGAAAAATCTTAAATGAATTTTTTCAGCGATCATACTTTTATTAATTTGACAA
>DWPG01000187.1:0-10812 GCA_018251495.1 Autochton cellus | reverse complement strand
ACTTAACTCCATTTAAATTGAAAATTGTAGTGGGAGCAAAAAATCTAGGCCAATGTTCAGTTGCAGCGATTGAATTGGTAGCGATGGATAAATGTAAGGCTAAAATGGATGTGTATTTTTTGGTTTCAAACGTTAGACAACCTTTTATAAACCCTATTCACGTTTAATGTATACCTGAGAGAATATTTAGGATTCGTCAATATAAAATTTAGGTAAGAATAATAAATTGTCTTTTCTAAATGTAATAAAAAGTCAGCTGTAGAAAGCCTTCACGTTTAAATTTGTGGTTTAACCCCTGAGGCACTAATACCTAACCTATTATTGAATGTGGTAAAAGTGGTACTTATAGTGAAGCGTGCCAACTTAGTCCTCGGGGATAGCAACACATCTGTGGCCGACTGTACGTAGAAATCTAATCGTATCTGGAGTTGATTACATATGTCCTAAGGCGTCAGTTGGCATTTACTATTAGATAGACTTCATGTTATTAGATACTTGTAAATATAAAACAAAGATAGGCAAAAAATTGGTAATCTTAGTATAATAAAAAGTTATAAACAAAGAGAATCGTAGGTTGTATAATCTCCCTTTTAATTTTAAGTAGCCGCGTAACATTCCCGATGGCACCTAATCACGCTATCACAAAATTGATAAGGAGCTTGCGTAAGGTAGATAGCGTGGTTGATGAGTTGCTATAATTAATCGTGTTTACTGTGCGCTATTTATAGCATGGCTATCACGACGTCTTCTAGATAATAAATACCTTATTAGGATTATACACCTTGCGTGCTTGTTTTACTTAGGTACAAATTTCTTCATGTTTAGGTCATAAGACCTACAGAAATGTAGCACGCTAGTGAATAGGGATTATAACAAGTTTTAGACGGTTAATTTTTCTTTACATTGGTAGTTGTCAATTACATGTGCTTCATGTATGTATATAAAACAGATTCATAATAATTTTAAGTACATATTTAGTGAAAATATCTCACAAACTCACAGAATTTATATATGTAATTCAAATCAACTTTTGTTGAATGGTTTTTTTTTTATTGTTTACGCCATAATGAAATAGAATTGGATAAGGGCGACAGAAGACGATAGGTACACAGAAGAACGAACGTATGCCGTTTGACTAGTTTTTTAAAAAAAATTATTTATTAGTACACAGACACTAAAGAATAAAGAATAATTTGTGCATTTATCTATTCTATTCCTACTGTACCTTCCGGTGAATGAGACGGAACTGTGAAAAACAAAAAATATAAAAAGTTCATAATAGAGTTCCATTTTAATTTAGCTCTGAACCAGTTAATTAAGTTAAGTACGAGGCACGGGTAAATTTAACGTTGAGAATCAAGATTTACGAGTAGATGTTTTCGTTGTTTCTAGCTTTGTTTTAGAAATTATAAATAGCTGTACATTAAACATTTTCTACAGTTCGCGAGATGTTCTAGTTTATGAGTCGGCGTAAAGTACACAAAAACAATTAATTTGGAAATAATCCAAAACTTTAACACGAGGAAATATAAATCTCATAAGATTGTATTTTCTTTTCGGAATTTCCTCCCACGAAATCTTTTCGGGGAAATCCCTTTATAAGTTACAATGATTCTTTCGTCGTCTTAGTAAAATAATTATGAGAATTCATAATAATTCAAAAAGTAAGGACTATTTAATGTTTCGCCAACCACTAATAAGAAAAAGTATTTAATAAATAGTAATCAAGCAAGTTCACGCGAAAGTATCTGTAAAAATAAAATAATGTACCTAATACATGTTGAATGCAAACAAAATAGTTCGTTCAAAGAGAAGCATAAACAATGCTGTGAACGTTTCACAGTAGGTACGCAAGCGAGCACAATATAGTCATATAGCTCATTTTTCCGAACATAATGGATTTTCATCGTGAACATTTCACAAAGAAGTTATTGAAATAATTTAAGTGCTAGGAATTTTATATGCCATAGATAATTTATATCAAAGAAGTAGGCAGTAACTATATGTTTAGTTTTCAGGCATGGAAATGAAACATATATTATTATTCGATGCTAAAAATGTGTGCTATCTACATGTCTATTATCTACAGAAGTAAAAATTGAATACGGCACCTTTCGAAAAATACATCGGAGCCATCTGAGTCACTGCGGGGTAATATCAGTTTTGGAAGCACCATTCCTTTTTTACGCCTGCCTCGAATGCCAGACGTTGATGGCCATTGTAGCTCTGAGATAGCCATCGGACTATGTGGACTAAGAATAGTCAGGCGGCGTTCTGGTGGTGGCAGGCTGAGTTGTTGCAGGGCCCGTCGCTCGGTGCTAGCGAATAATCCCCGCCTCTTTTCTGCAGAGTTACCCATATCCTCCCCAGACAACGCCCGGCGGGCCGGCGCACCTCGAGTTTCTCTGACATCGCGCTCACTAGCTGTTAGAAATGAGCTTCGATGGACTCGAACTGAGGTGCAAGAACTAGCAGGACGCGCCGGAGAGGTATCTTTGGTAGGACGGAGACTCTCCATGGATCGCGCAGTCTCTACTCTCGTTGCTGAAAGAAACTGGCTACTTGTAGCCGTGGTTTGTGCTACTTCGCACTCTTCCTGACTCGAGCTCGATGTCCCGCTGCGTGAAAAAGTGCTAGCTTTGGACACGAAACTTCTATCACTGTATTGAGCTGTTGAAATACTAGAAGTATTGGCGTCGGCTGATTCGGACGAAGCATGTTGACGAATTACACCTTCCTCTAAAGAGGAATGGACTATGCGAGTATTTAATGAGCTAATAGCCGCAAGCTTTGGTCTCCTGTTCTTTCTCTCGTCTTCGTCCTCCTCCATTTTTAATGGATTAAAATGCTTATATTACCATCCTACACTCTCTCACACACTACACTATTTAATAAACCATTTTTCGTTTAAATATATTTATTGCGTATTCATAGATTTATCTTATATTTACGATATATATAATTATAGTAAGGAACACTGGACACAGTCTTTATCACTCTTTGAAATCACCACACGCGTATTGAATTGACACCTGAAACAATTTATTTCTTTTATTAGAAAAAATCTTACCAAATAAAGAGTATAGTTGTAATAACTAATGCTATTACAACAACTACATTATTTAATTTAAGGGATTGTAAAGGAATGTCGTGGAGTTTACATAGAAAAAACTCGAACAAGTTAGGTATTTCTGAAGTTACTCTTAAGAATAATATCGATACTGAGTAAGGAATGATCTGTTAGAAAATGGAATAGTGATTTTAATTACATGGCTCAATTTGCAGGCTTGGAGTCAAGTGCGAGTTGTCCCGCTTCATTTGCGCAGTCAGTGAGGGCTTTAACTTGTTCAGCATTTAATCCCTTGGCCTTTACTTGAACGTCAGCGCTTTTAGAGTGTTCTTTGCTCTCACTACTGGATTCTACTCTCTTCGTGGTTTCATTTCCGAATTGGTCAATGAAAGTCTCTTCTTCAAATTCCTCTTCGTAGCTCTCTTGGTAATGTTCACGGAATTCCTGTCTTGCTTGAATGGATATTTGTTGGTTTGTCTGTCTTTGTTCCATAACCTCATTCATGGTCTTCTTGACAAGTTGTTGACCAGCCTCAAGTTTATGTTCAGCCATTTTTCTGGAGTTTGCCTAAAATATCGTCAATTGAAAAATGGATCATCATAAATTTGGTTTGTTATTTCAAGTATTTACAATAACCTTAAAAGCCAACACTTTATTATTTACATATAAGAATAGAATATCAAATCGGAATAAATAGTTCAACATGGTGCATGTAAAATAAAAATCCTGGTTTGTAAGAAATTGATAGCCGTGAGTTGGCACGACGCCAGCGCCGGAATATTTGAAACGAATTCAAATTCGCTATGTAAGAGAATTTAGTTTTACGTGAGCCGGCCGCGTGATGAATTTTCGAGATTCTCTTATTTCCCAATGTACGAGAGCAATGACGGTTCATTGTTTCACAGGTTCGAAGGATAGAGAACGCAATAAATATTCTATTGTAACAATGGGGAAGCGTGTCGCCGTTTCTGTCGCAACGGCTCCTTGATTTGCATTTCACAGGCCAATAACTGGCAGGCTTAGTAAGTCAAAGTGATTAAACCTGCCTGATGGCCATATGATGTTCACAAGCGTTTCATGGTTTAATATGTAAGACAAATAAATATAAAAAATACAACCGATTTTTTAGGGAAACATACATTTTGTTTATGATTATGTTTCAATTACGCACGTACTTATCTATATAACATTCGCAATTAACACAAGACGTGTAAAATCTGATACAATAATTTAAATAATATACATGTTTACCTAAGTTTTGGTACGTTATCGTCCTTTCAGTATTATCGTTTAATTCCTTTTAATCTTTACGATATTTTCCAAAAAACCTGTATATTGTGAAAAAAATTCAGCCGAAAACCCAACAAAACCGAGCCTCAAAAATGAGTGATACCTGATCGAAAGTTCTAGTACCTAAACGAAGTATTTTATTTCAAAAATGTTTTATACTAAAGATTGTGCTCGTCTTTGTGGCTTTGACTTGAAAACTTTTCGCAAAGTTCTAGAGCGAACATTAAGAAAATAAAATTATGCAGTAAGAAAGTAATAAAATCCGAAATATGCATGACTGTACGAACATTTTACGAAGAGAGCTTCACGAATGCTTTGTGAAAGATAATCATTAAAACATATACGAGATATTGCACCATGTCGAAAAATAGCGACCCGATTAAAGAAAAACTAATTTTTTGATTCGAAACTTTAAGAACATTAACCGAAGCACTGTTCATTTACATTCAAAACTCTAAAAAACCAATTAGAAAAAATATGTACCTGTTAAATGCGAATTAGGTCCTGCAAGTGCAAGTTCACTTTTGATACTAACTACTGAAGTAGCTTCCGATCACAAGCTCGCGTGTAAACTGAGTGGCGTGGAAGTCGCTTTGTTCCACCGAGCTTTCCAAGCTTGCGTGGGCGGCCTGCGTCTGCGCAACGCGGCCGGCGCGTCTTGGCCAAAATAGTTCCCTACATCTGTCTTGGCAAATTACTAATTTCGCTAATTAATGTAGATTTTGTCAACGCAATGGACAAGACACGCGGAACCATATACCTACTTAATCACCCGAATAATTAAATTGAATGATATGTTGTAGTGATTAGTTTATGTTTGAATTGTTTATTTGAGGCTATTAGATAAGGGTATGTTGTTATATTTATTAGTGCCACTCTAGTCATAATTTAAGTAAGAGGAATGCAAATAAATAATCGACATACAAGAATTGATAAATTACTATGAAGTGATGCATAAACTTCTTAATGATATCTATTTTTATTTGTTATTCGTACAATTTACGTTATTGCCGTAAAAAAGTGCAATACCTAACTATACAATTGTATTATGAGCAAATATTTAATACTTGAGGGCAGAAATAATATTAAGTGTACTTTAATTTAAAACACGAGAATTCTTGATACATACCTATACGTATTACGTTTGTTCCTGGCAAGTCTATATTTATCCGGACAATATCATCTTGCTTTCTAGACATAATACCATTCCCTTGACTCGGTCTCTTAAAACAGCACCCGTAGGGATTGGCCGCGGTCTTATATTTTCTGTTCTATTTCATTGACCTAAGTTCACTGAAACTTTCTTTAGTGAATTTAAGTAATTAAAAGGTAATAAAGTAATAGTAATTTAAAGGTAATTAATAAACAAAAGTCATGCCACGTAATAATATACCTGTGTCAATATTTTTCTTTATAGAAGTAGCAAATGAAGTAACAAATAAGATGTTAACCTACTTGATTGTGCTTACTACCCTAAATGAGTTGCTTTTTAAGAATTGTCTCACCTCTTTTCGAAATAGAGCTTAAATGTTTGAAAAGTATCGAGTTATGTGGCCGTGATGCTACTTCATTCGAACAACAAAGTGAAATACTATCGTACTACTACTACTAAGGACTTCATCGTGATCAAGTTAAAATATTCATTGCATATTCCCTTAACACAGGAGCTAAGATAAAGTAACCTTAAATAAATTTATTTAACCCCATACGGGTCACGCCGCGAGTGCTCTCAAACTTGAGAGAACTCCAATGTGTATTCAACGTGAACTCCAATCGTAGGACGAGAACAATGTATACAAATGTCAATACGTGTCCATACAGAGCCTTTACAAACAAGAATATGTATTTTATTATTTTGTACGATTACGACCGAACACGATTGCTGAGCGCCTTATTGATGAGCTGTCTGAAAAAATGTAGGAGCCTGTCTCGACCTAATTTATTTTGTAAGTATAGGTACCCACTACTATTATAGATTTATTTAATTTTTAATAAATGTATTTATTTATTTCATAAATTTGACGTGGCAAACATAGTCATTTACATTCGAACAGAATGATGGGTAAGTAGTCACTGCCGCCCATGAACATCTGTAACTCCTCATAAGGGGTTCTACTTGAAGTCAATTACAGATACGCTGCCACTCTTGAGGACTACGATAATGTTGCCTCATATTTGAAACTGCCAGGATCTACACAGTTCTCAACGCATGTACTGCTTCTTATAATAGTGGCACCGGTCGAACCAAAAGAGTTCTAGCTTTGAGAGAGTAACAGTTTTCAGAATTTATTTTAATGTTAATGAAATTCGTTTAAGGAAAACTAAACGCAAGCTACCAATCCACAATAGCCTCACTGTTTTGAGCCGCTGAAAATAGCCGGTATGCGTCAAGAGACGGAGAAACACGAAGCGATGACTCCACACACATGGACGACGATAAACATCGCGCCGCATATGAATAATGATTGGCAAAGCTCCCTCTGACTCAGTTTATCATCGATATGCTACGAAACGAAAGTCGTGATTTCTAGAAATATCTCAACGTCATTCTGTTTACGAATTTTTATTAAGTATCTGATCACGCACATTCATTAATTATGGACCGCAGTGAGTGCGACTTGAATTATTCATATGCAATGAGAAAATAAATATGCACAATTGCAAATACGTTACGTTTTTTATATTTTAGTATTGTGCAAATGAATATTTGAGTTTAAAATAATATATTTATGTAGAATGAACACTAAACAACATAACATAAGCTTTGCCATTTCATTTGATTTTCAAAGCTAAAAGCTTTTATTGTACGGATTACCAAGTGCGTGACAGAGAATTAAATTTATCATTTATTAAATACATTATTAGTTCCGGATTCTAACCCAGGCTAGGCTATCTGCCTGGATCGGTATCTACTATCTCCGTGACAGATACGAAACCCGCTACGTCCGCGTCGCACGGGTGCCGATAATATAAATTAAATTACTTTTGTATAGAAGTTAAAAAGTTTGGTCATCTTTAGAAAAAGTATTAATACAAATTTTACATGCGGCTTTTTGCACATCAAAGATTAATTCCGCGAAGCTCTCACAAACTTTTTTCGAGAATTCGCAATCTCTAAGCAAACATTATTTCCAAACATTCCAAAAGTTAGGAACGTATATAAATATCACATGAATGCTACCTTATTCAAGTTTGGGTATATGTTACTGATTAAATATAACTTTTTACTTTATTTATTCATTTATTAACTCACAAATTACGTATAATATTACAGTATTATTAAATATACTAGTGTAGAAATACATTGTATAACCAAACATTATCAATATTATTAGACATTAATAATAACTAAATTATTTGTCTCATGTATCACTTTGTATTTAGTTAGACTAGTAGACCCGTCGACCATCATTAAACCCGAATGAAAAATAAACTTTTATATTTATTATTCTTCTGTGCATTAGGAAAATTCATATTATAGGGCAAATGAGGTCTAATTTGCTAAGATGTATTTAAAAGAAATAACGCATTTTTTGACATAATATTTGATATAGATGACGATATTGTTTAACAGTTGTCAGTATTGTTGTCAGTAATGTAAACAATGCATGATTCAGTTTAATATATTTGTAACAGTTATTACACATAAATATTATCTTTCCTCACTCCTTCTCTGCACGAACTTTCACGCATGCTTAATCTCACACTCCTCTGCTCTGTGGGCGCAGTAGGTATTTGAAAAATGGTACCGCAGATTTTCGCTTCACGTTCGATAACATATCGAAGAAACATCGTCATCGATAAGCGATATCCTTTGGCATAGAGAAATATTCCATTGGCATGATCTCCGGAGATGGGTTGGAGCAAGTGTTTCGGCGACTTTCACGCATCGCCGTGCTCGCGCGTACGCACTGTGTGGAGCAGCGACCGTGTCACTATCGAATGAACCCACTGCCAGTCTCATTACACTGCTCGCATGTACCACAATACCGACAAATATGACCGCTTTTTGAAATCGCACCGCCCGGTGCCGCCGCTTCGATCTAATGCTCTCGTTACACTTAACGTGGCCGTTATTTTACTCGGTTATGCGCGGTCTTCAACAATGCTTATACCTACAATGAACGCCTCCACGTCCAAACTTTTCAATGTTTTGTCAGGTTTACATACGAGACGTTCCAACTTGGTCGTTAGGAGTAGCAAGGATCAAGGAATCTTATTCTTATCCTATTTTTGGTTAATTGTAAATGTTCATAGTTCTAAAAAATAAGCTCAGATGTATAACTACATTTTGAGAAATTATCTAAAGGTTTTCGGAGTTTACACATACCTACTACTTATAACTTATTACATTAAATAGGTACTTACAATACGGTATTTTATCCTAAACTCAATTATTAATGGTTGAAATTGAGAGATGGAACCTGAGAGATGGAACTGAAATGGTGTTTGATCAGCGATAATTTGTATGAAGCCGGTGACGTGTAGGAGTGCCTTTCACTGCGCGTTTTTCTAATTCACTGACAATTCTAATGCGAACCGGTAATAAGAGGCTAAGCCAAATGAAGTGGCGTTTCTTCGCAAACGTTGCTCGAAAGCGAAATTCAAATAAATGCAGAGAAAGAGGAACTTCACATTGCCGTTCAATGGGCTCGCTTGGTAACGGTGAAGGAAAACATCGTGAGGAAACCTGCACACCTGAGAGTTCTTTAAAAAAAAACGTTCTCAAAGGTGTGTGAAGTCTACCATTTCGCACTTGGCCAGCGTGGTGGACTATGGCCTAAAAGCCCTTTCACTCTGAGAGGAGACCCGTGCCCAGCAGTGGGACAATAATGGATTGACTAACGTATACATGTGTAACAAACTCCATGTAGAACTGAAATTCTATCTGAAGCCGATCCCAGATGCCATTCCTAAGAAATAAGAATATATGATCGCCTCATATGGGAGCCAGCACAACTTTCCACCGCGACGCAAAACTGCTTCACTCCAGAAAAAGGTAAATACATATAACGATGGTTTTTACAAGATTTACCTATACTAATTCTGCAATGTAACCTTTCAAATGTCTTATTATTGTATTACATGACTTTTTTATTAACCAAGAGTACAATGAAGTCATTTGTGATTTTTTTGTTAGTATAATGACGTCATTTGTGACACCTATTTACCAAAATTTTTGACATGAAGTCGCAAGATAGTTTCATACATATTTTCATGAAAATAAACAATTAAAAAATGGGATTAATTGTAACACGATCGAGAAAAAAGTTTTCTCATTTCAGTTCATTCGTCAAACTAGGACGAAATGACGAGAGTCCTACGCGTCCACTCGATATAAGACTCATTAGCATTAATTCACATAATACAATAATTTAAAGGTGTAGGTAGGTAAAGGTACAATTATTATGATACAATTATTAAGGTGTTACAATTACGTTTTTGTTTTAATCGAGTTGATTAGTGCATATTAGTACCGCGAATGGATACGGCCACTGCGACTAAAATCTATGGAATTAAGATAAGCCTATGCAATTTCGCCTGTGATCTTGCATATCACAGGATGAACAGTAAAAGCAATATTTTGATATTCCAGCTCGATCCACTTGTAAACAATGAAGATCACAAGCCTGTGTAAGAATTTTTCGTGGCATCATACCACTGGGTTTATCTTTCATGGTTTGAAAGGCATCAATAAATAATGCCGCGGTACATGTAAATTAATAAATATCTAGGTAATTAAAGACCATTGACAATGGAACTTGCAAGCCATTTCCTAAACAGATAAACGCCGCGTCAAGTTAGATGCTGCGGGATGATTGCGCAAGTTTCAACAAACAGCCCCCTGGCATGCTTGTTAGTGAAAAAGTTGGAAATGAGAAAAGTTGTTTGACCTTGGTCACGACTGCAGATAAAAGCTTTAGGAACTATGAGTTTGTTTCATACAAGTGGTCAGCGACATTTTAAGAGCTGAAATGCGCAAGTTTATGGAAATGGTGGTTTGTGGAAAGGAATAGCATTTCAGCTTATTATAAAAAGCTCTTTTCTTTGTTACAAGATGTAAGGAATACAAAGTCAATAATATAATATAGCGTTAAAGTAAAAACTTACTTACTGAGAATAAGATGAACAATGTTTACATGTCATACTTATGATATGATACGACGTATTTATTGAAGGTCTACCACCTTACAACCTACACCTCACAGGAGGTGCCCTTGGGTCCGAAGCGATCCCTACGAGGCGGATGGCCAGGACTTCGGCAATAGCTGGGTCTAGCGAAGACGGAAGGTCTAGGAAACCGGAAACGGGGACCAAAACCATTCCTCCCTTACAGCTCATAGTCTTCTTGTCCCGGCTGAGCTTTAGGCTTGCCACCAAAAACCGGTGAAGCTGTAAAGGCCGCTAGAGCCAACAGCAAATACATATTTCGAAAAAAAAGCAAGTTAGCC
>DWPG01000186.1:0-10812 GCA_018251495.1 Autochton cellus | reverse complement strand
TCTCTGTATTTTTATATTATATTTTATTAGAGTACATCCATTCGTTTCATTTGGATATTTCTACAACGGCTAAAACACTGGTCCTTCGTGGAAACCGCCAGCGGACATCATATACGTGGATGAAGACAGTAAAACTCGGAATTTACACAACTGGATTGGCCCGTACAGTGAGTGCGCCCGGTTTGGTGAGTTCGTTCCATCATTATCCTACATCTATTCCTTTATTTCCTCTCAATACCTACCTTTATTTCATTTCAATTAATCCTATTTGAGTAAAATGTTCCTTATAAAATAGCATCTTTCTTTCGTAGATTATTTATATATAGGTATGCCTTTCTTTCCGTTAAACTATTTTGTTCAATCATCTATAAGTTGATTTACCGCTATCGTCAATTTTTGAGCTTAATTTGCGTTGTAACCGATCGCTCGGTGTTTAAACGCCCGCTTTGAAAATACCTACCGGGATTGACCGCTACGCCGCGACGCAAGGTCAGCCGCACAGTTGAATCTTATCTTTTCATCTATAACTCCGCTGCATTTTTTTGCATTTATTCGTATTTTGCTCGCTTTCGCTGTTTTAGAGTTTTACCTATAATCATATTTCTTTACTTACTATTTAATCATGCCTGAGGATAGTAAAGATCTTAATAAGCTTAAGAAAAAGAAAGCAAGCATAAAGGCAAAGTTAACTCAATTTCAAACGTATCTAGATCTTGCTAAGTCCTATTCAGAGCTCAGCGATGTTCATGCAAATGAACTTCAGCTTCGCCTCACTCGTATAGAAAATATTTTACAGGAGTTTGATATTTTACAGACGGATATCGAGTCTCTTTGTGACTGTCCTGACGAGCAATACGCGGACCGTGAACTGATCGAGTCCCTATACTACCGGCTGGTAGCTACGGCACACACTATTCTCGCTGCAAAGACTAATAACGTCGAGGACGGTGGACGGAGACGTCATTCATGTTGCGGTTCAGGCGTCAGTGAAGTAAACTCAGGTGGGACTTGCAATCATAACAGTAGATTTCAGTTACCAAAAATTAATATTCCAGAATTTGATGGTGCCTGTCAGGATTGGCTCGAGTTTAGGGATACCTTTACATCCATGATCCATAATAACGAAAATCTAGACAATATAAGTAAATTTCACTATCTGCGAGCTTCCCTTCATGGAAGTGCCGCAATTATTGTAAAAAATATAGATTTTTCAAAAGATAATTACTTAACAGCTTGGAACTTATTGTGTGAGCGTTTTGATAATTCAAGATTATTAGTAAATAACCATGTTCAGGCATTATTTAATATTGATCGTATTTTTAACGAATCAAGCAGCTCTATTCGTAATTTAGTGGATGTCACTAATAAAAATATTAGGGCCTTGACTATTTTAAAACAGCCTACGCAACACTGGGACACACTTATAATTTTTATTATTTCGTCAAAACTGGATTCTGTTACGAATCGCAAGTGGGAAGAATACAGAAACACCTTATCAGATCCGCCTACTCTTGATCAATTATGTACGTTTTTGCGAAACAGGGCAGATTTGTTAGAAGCTATAGAAGAAAATAAAATAAAATCTCAAAGGGGCGAATTTTCGAAATCTAAAGCTTCTCTATCGGTATCCACTACTTCAGATACAATCTATAAACAAAGAGTTCAGTGTCCATTGTGCAAGTCAGGTCATATATTATACCACTGCGATAAGTTCCGAGAGTTGTCGGTTGAAAATCGGATCTCAAAAGCTAAAAACCTAAATGTTTGTTTAAATTGCTTACGACCAGGTCATTCTCATACAAGGTGTCAACTTTCGCATTGCCGATACTGCAAGTATAAACATAGTACCTTACTGCATTTACACAAAAATGATGACGAAACTACGCTGTCACGTTTTACGCCAAACCAAGAGAGTATTGCTTTGGCTACTGAAACCGATCTTTCTAACGCAGGTTCTGATAACCCTATGGATACTGTTGCACTAACAACAAGTACCGAACAGCATACTACTTCGCCACAAATTCTTTTATCCACAGCGTTGGTGAAGGTCCATGATAATAACGGCGGGGCACATACAGCACGTCTCCTGCTGGATAGTGGAAGCACAGCAAACTTCATGACGCTTGAGCTATGCGGTAAGCTGGGACTGTTAAGACGCGGTGCGCGCTCCATGGTGTCGAGTATTGGTAACCAATCTTTTAATACTACACAATCATGCCAGGTCACTATATGTTCACTTTATAGCGATTATAAAGCGGAAATTAATTGTTTGATCTTACCTCAAATCACAAAATTATTGCCTAACAAATCAATTCCAATCAAAACTATTCCTATACCTTCTCATGTCCAGTTGGCTGATCCTTCGTTTAATGTTCCCGCCGCGGTGGACATACTTGTTGGAGCCGAAATATTCTGGGATGTTATATGTAATAATTTCATTGACCTAGGAAAACACCAACCCAAACTGTATGAGACTAAACTGGGGTGGTTAGTTTCTGGTTACGTAAATCAAGCCAATTTTCAGTCTCACCAATGTCATTTTATAAATGAACAAGACGACATTAATGTTTCACAGTTTTGGGAGTTAGATTCGATTCCCTCTAAATATTCTTTAACAAGTGAGGAACGTGCCTGCGAAGAAAAATTTAAAAGAGACACGTATCGCAACGAAGTGGGCCGTTTTGTGGTCACTATGCCTTTAAAGCAGGATCCTCAAAACCTGGGTGATTCTTACACAAGAGCAAAAACTCGGTTCCTCGCTCTCGAGCGTAAATTTCATAGAAACCCTGAGTTTAAGAAAAAATATCTACAATTCATGTTAGAGTACGAGAAGTTAGGGCATATGACTAAAAATACAGCTCCTACTCACATCTCCTATAACCATGTCAATTATTTTCTACCGCACCATGGTGTTATTCGAGAGTCAAGCAGCACAACTAAACTTCGTACAGTGTTTGACGCTTCGGCGACCACAACGTCGGGATTGTCATTGAACGATATCCAAATGGTCGGGCCTACGATTCAAGACGATTTAATAACTATTCTACTACGATTTCGTCAACATAAAGTAGTTATTTCCGGAGACATTGAGAAAATGTATAGGTCCATTGACATAAATCCCGTCCAGCGTTCTTTACAGCAAATTATATTTCGCTCTGACCCTTCTCAACCACTTAAAACATATACTTTAAATACAGTCACGTACGGTACAGCCTCAGCACCCTATTTAGCAACAAAATGTCTGTCTTCCCTCTCTGATACAGTTGAAGATCAGTCCGTAAAATTTGCAATTTTAAAAGATTTTTACGTAGACGATTATTTAAGTGGAGGAAATTCAAAAGATGAGGTCTTAAAACAAACTAAAGGTGTAATTTCTGCTCTGTCTTCAGCGAATTTTAATTTACGCAAATTTAAATCAAATTGTCCTGAATTATTAAATGAATTACTTGCCGAAAATATTGATGCTGAACACATTCTAGAGTTTTCTGAAAATTCAAACACCCTTTCAAAAACCTTGGGCCTTATATGGATACCCATCTCAGATACATTAACTTTTTCAATAAATATAGAAAAACATAAAACGACTACCAAAAGACACATTCTTTCCGTAATTAGTCAAATTTTTGATCCTCTAGGTTTAGTAGGCCCAATCGTAGTAGTTGCAAAAATTATATTACAAAGATTATGGTCCTTAAAGCTGGGATGGGATGAAGTTGTCCCAAACGATATTAATGAAAGTTGGGTATCATTTTCACAAAATCTTTTCCATCTGAATAAATTAAATATCCCGCGATGGGTCCTTCAAAACGAGGTTGTAAATGTCGAATTGCATGCATTTTCAGATGCTTCTGAACGAGCGTATGGTGCATGCATATACTGTCGCACACTTAGTAAAGATGGCAAAGTTCACATTCAATTAATAACATCTAAAAATAAGGTTGCACCATTGAAGCCAACAACTATGCCTCGGCTCGAACTATGTGCCGCTCTACTATCCACTCGATTGTGCAAAAAGGTATTAAGTTCTATAACCATACAGGTTACTTGTAGATTTTGGTGTGACTCCGCTGTCGTGCTAGGATGGTTGACAACCCCTGTCCAGCGGCTAAAATCTTTCGTACGCAACAGAGTTAATGAAATTAACGAAAACACAGCAGGACATCCATGGAGCTACGTACCGTCTCTCGACAATCCAGCGGATCTTGTTTCTCGTGGGGTTAAGGCCGATCTTATCAGTACTTTGTCATTGTGGTGGTCGGGACCACAATTTTTAAGAAACAATCAAGATACGTGGCCGAAACTTCCCACCATACACGAAAAACAAGATCTACCCGAAGTGTGCAATTTCATTCAAGATTTGGCAGAACATACCAATGTCAACATTATTTCAACACTCATACAAAAATATTCCAACATAACTCAACTGATACATACCGTTTCATACATACATAGATTTATACATAATTGTAAAAACAAGTATCACAAAGTGGTAGGTGAATTAACTTCGGAAGAATTGCTCAAATCTAAAAATACTATTTTACAACAAGGACAATCAGAAATGTTTAGTGTAGAATATTCGCTTTTAAAATCTGGAAAAACTTTACCGTTAAAAAACAGGCTATTATCTTTAACCCCATTCATTGATTTAAATAATATAATCAGGGTCGGAGGAAGACTCGATAATTCCCCTTATTCTTTTGATCAAAAACACCCCATTGTTATATGCAGTAAACACCACTTAACCAAACTAATATTTCGTGATAAGCACCTAAAACTTTTGCACGCAGGCCCTCAGTTGCTTCTCGCAGACATTCGGAGTTCTTATTGGCCACTAGGTGGTAGAAATCTTGCAAGACACATAGTTAAACAATGTATTATTTGTTTTAGGCATAAATGTCAAAATACTCAGCCAATCATGGGTCAATTACCAAAGTATAGAACTAAGTTAGAATTTCCGTTTTTGCATGTAGCGGTCGACTATGCTGGGCCAATTCTGATAGCAGATCGTAAGGGTCGTGGTTGCAAGTTGCTAAAGTCCTACCTTTGTATTTTTACATGTCTAGCGGTCAAGGCAGTTCACATAGAACTTGTTACTGATTTAAGCAAAGAGACGTATATAGCAGCTTTACGTCGTTTCATGAGCCGTAGAGGCAAACCTCAAACAATTATGTCCGACAACGGAACCAATTTTGTCGGTGCGTGCAACGAATTACAGTCATTAATTGTAAAATCAAATATATCTGGTGAATTGGCAGATGAAGGCATACACTTCTTTTTTGCACCAGCTTACTCACCTCACTTTAATGGCGTAGCAGAAGCCGCCGTCCGTTCCACAAAACATCATTTATACAGAATTTTGAAATTAACACATTTAACTTATGAAGAAATGTCCACCTGTCTTACTCAAATAGAGGCTATATTGAATTCGCGGCCTTTAACTCCTTTATCTACCGATCCCCAAGACTTTTCTGTCCTAACTCCTGCTCACTTGCTGATCGGGCGAACTTTAACGTCTGTGCCAAGTCCACAGGTGGTCGAGTCTACAAATATCAACGTGCTACAACGCCACCAACGAGTAGAAGCACTAAAGTTACATTTTTGGAGAAGATTTTCGAAAGAATATATTTGTACACTTCAACAAAAAAGTAAATGGAAAACAAACAAGAGCGAAATTAAACTCAACACAATTGTTTTAATAAAGGACAAATCGGCACCACCGCTTGTCTGGCCACTGGGTCGTATCATCCACATCTATCCTGGAGTGGACGGAGTAACTCGTGTCGCCGAAGTTAAAACCAGGAAAGGGACAATACGACGAGGCTGGAATAACGTGTGTCCCCTGCCTCTCGATGATGAAGAATTTGAAGAAGTCTCTTCAACCCGGGGAGCTTGTCCGCGCGCGTCACCGTCTGCGCCCGCGCCACGGAGCCCGTCCCCCGCACCTCGCCCCCTTCGGTCGTCTGCACCCGCCCCGCGCCTCGCTTCCCCTCAACGACCCATCATTGGAACGAAGCCGCGAACTGTACGCACGTCCTAAGCGCTCTCTGTATTTTTATATTATATTTTATTAGAGTACATCCATTCGTTTCATTTGGATATTTCTACAACGGCTAAAACAATAACATATTATATGATTATGTAAATTATAATTATAAGGGTGGTTTTACAAAGCCTCCTCCGGTTGCGGATAGAAAGAATACTCACCAGTGGGATGACAGAAAGGTTCGAAACTCTTAGGTTTTAGACCCTTAGGTGCCAGAAATAGATCAGTCATTACTGATCTATTTCAATAATTATTTATACAAGCTTTGAGCCCATGCGCTCATAGTTTAGCTGAATTTTTAAAGTTTAGAGTTATATCTGGGTTTTCTAAAAAAATTACAAAAACTCAAATAAGTTGAGAACCACTGGAAATCGGCGAACATACATTGGAGTTAGATAGATAGGTATTGAGGTCCTCTACCTCCCATCCACCGATTATCCTGTGATCGTGTTACACCCTGTATATTATCTGCAAGAATAGTTAGTGTAAATTCGAAACTAGACCTCTATCAGTTGTCAATAAGCAATTTCTCAATGTTGTGGATAAAAAAATATTAATAATATAGGTACATACTAGTTTTTAAAAAGTATTGCAAAGCAAAGGTTATAATACAAAGGTGGTGATTAAAAATTTTACTTTGTACAATGTTTTTCTACTTTCGCCTTTCTATGCTAAGTAGTAGAATTAATTACCTACATAGGTATATGTACTATTGTTATTGTGTTTCCAAACTAATAAAAAATGAACGAAACTGATGTCGAGTGGTTACATTGTTCTATAGATATTACCAACATCAGAAGTCAAATTGAGCTTGTCTTTGAAGTGCAGTTTCTTTATTTTTTTGATCATAAAATAATTATGCTGAAATGTTAATTTTTAAAACTTAATATCTACTTTAAATTAATAAAGCTATGAACCAGATCCGTTGATCCAATTCCTTAGGAAAATGCATTTGCTGGGCAATCTCGTTTTAATTATACATGTATATGTTCGTAAGCGCGGCGAATAGTGGAAATCTGTATAGGGAGTAGGGACTGGTTTTTAACCACCACTTCTAATTTTATAATTGTTTCACGAAAAGCAGTAAAGAGACAACACTGAGGAATACCAATTTTTGACACATAAGATTTACTATTTCAATAGACCTCGAAACGTTTTTCATTAGAGTGTTATTTAATTGTACGTATTGTACCTAAAGTTAATTTGCATGAAACTTTAATTCCCAGCCCAATCGATAAACATACCAGAAACAAAGAGTATAAAAATATATAGTTCAACCTGTTATGATCATGTAATCTGAAGATGCTAATGACGCATAAATAAATACTACTTTAAAAATCCTTGACTAGCTTATGATTTAATAGCTGCTTAAATGGCCTAAGTACCTACGTACTTATTACACAAATAATCTTAAATGGCGAGGAATATTACGGTGTAATGAATGATTAAAATTAAAATGGGCACATAAAAAAATGTTTATATTTACTGAAGAGTAATCACAAACTGTGTGTTTATGAATTCGGAAAAAGGCTTAGGGCGTTACTATAGATTGTAGGTACGTAAGTATTAAACTATGTACTGCTTTCAACTTTACGTGGACTATTGAAAATAAAGTACCGCCAAAATCATTTTATTCTCGAGACAAACTTCCTGAACTATTATCTTCAGTATAAGGTTTATTATAATGCGAAATAAATTTCAGATAAATGGGAATGGATTGGAAAAGTTCGTATTAGTCCAATATTACTTAAAGGATGATTAATCGATTAACTAATTTATAACGGTTACTCTTAAAGTGAAAACTACAGGTAGGTACATACTACCTTTTTGTTTTCATGTGATTAAGAGGCTACCATCGTCAAGTGATAATATTATGAGTATAGAACACCTATTCAAACCAAAATTTGATTATTGAATACTTATGTACTCGTACCTACATGTCTTGAATTTTAGGAAGAAATAAATTATTTTCTTGTGCTATTCAGTTACTAAAGTACGCACGTATAAAGTAGAAATGGTCTAATTTCACATAAATGTGAAATGTTGTAAATAAGAGTTGTGTTTTGAGTAATTTTATAAAAATGTTATATCATATACTGATATGTGCAATATGGATTTGCTTTTTAGTTTGCTTCCAAAAAAAAATCTATTGCACATTCTGTTTGTCTGATATTAAATATAACAATTATTAAATCTAGAAGGTAATATTGTTAATTCTAGAAGGTTCTTTCTCAATTCAAATTTAGTTATCGAAATTTGAAGTGATAATATTTATCAAAAATATGTATAGGAATAGCTAAATCCTAACATAGCCGGTCCTTTGATCAGGGTAGAAATAAATTGTTTCGGTGCCCTGTGATCGACTCTTCACATTTTTCTTCTCAGATTATTTGGTGTCCCTTGCCGTCTGGCGCCTAGAGCGACAACTCTACGCCCGGGCCGGCGCTGCCTAGCAAAGTAGCATATTAGATCAGACATTTGTGACCTAAAATCAAACCACTGTAGCGATTCCTACGTAGGTGATCTATATTTCGCAAAGATGGCAATTAATTACAATTTTCTTTGACGGGTTATTATTTATATCCCCGATATCAGTCAATATCGTATGGTCACCACTTTCCAACTGAAAAAAAGTTTGAATATCGTAGACTTACCATGCAATCTAAAAAACACTTAGTTGTTCGTTAGCGGTGTCGGTAGCATAGTGTCTAACATCGTACTAAAAATAATGTTTTATGTATTTCAGTTTTAGCAAAAACCGCGATATCGAAGTAGATCTGAGGAAAACTTGATTTTAAACTACTTAATTCAAGTTCATTAGTATCGACTGCATACGATTAGGTAATTTAGTGAATATTTAAATGATAATTGCAGTCTTAAACTGAAGCTTTTTATGTGCTTTCGTTAGATTAATTTGCATTATTTATTACATATTATAAATACTTGTTTCTTTTGATGTCTTTAAAATAATGAAGATTGTGAAAATCTGAAGTTGAAAGAAAATAAAATTATTTTTAAACGTAATAAAGATAAAAAGATGACACTCGATAATTATACATCATGTATTATCAATTCTTGAATCACTACATTATATGAAATGTAGTAAAAATACATATAAGATGAACTATTTATTTATTTATACTTTATTGTAAACCTATATTACTAATGGCGAACTTATTGCCTAATGGCATTCTCCACCAGTGATTGCAAAATATACAATTTTTCAGCATGTGTGGTACGCTCACGTTATCCTAGATGACTGCTGAAGTTATTACAAAGATAGTGGACTTCATGCTTTGAAAAATATTGTTATGGGTTGATTGATGTATTAACGGTTCCGTAATATTAACGCAAAATATAGTATCGTAAAGCCGATATAATGTTCACATGTACATAATCCCAAATTCTACAGTTAAAATAAATCGCGAATTAATTAAAAATAGAATGCACAAATACGCGTGGAGATATAGTACTACAATAAATAATAATCATTTAATGATTTCCTTGAGCGAATACTTTTAAGAAATCTTACTTTGAGCCTATACTACTTTTGAGCTTAAAGTGACTGGCATAGGCGTTTGTAAAATGTTTCACTTTCACGAGCTGTGTATCATTATCATTATGTAACATGCCATTGTATTTTTGAAATTTATATGAAAGTAGGTATGTAAGTTTTGTCTAATAATTGCACTTCTGCTGCTCGACATGTGTTTTTTAGAATCAATGGTAGGTCTTTTTTATTTTGTCCTCTCAGAACCCCCGAGTTCACCGAACTACAACGTTTTGATAATATGTATTTGTATATTACCTCTTTTAGTAAGTAATTTTTTTATCCTGTTATTATCTTAGCGCTTATATTTGACTAGCTTCCTATACCGTCCCATGATACGTTCCGCCTAGTTTACAGGATTAAACATAGTAGTCCGGTTTCAAAAAATATTTAATATACATTTAGCTGACGTTCAGATTTAAACTTCATTCTTACTATATATAGGTTGATATAATTTGACTAAATAATTTAAATTTTAGATTAATCGGATGTGTACATCCAATTTCAGTTGAGGTTTAAATTTAATTGATTTAAAATTTATTAGATTGATGTATACACCTTTTATTTACCAGATATACCTAGATTATCAGGTAGGAATGTGGCTGAAGGTCATTTTATCAGTAGGTAACAGCTAATTATGATCTTGCTGAAATATTCTCAGTTATACATATTATCATCAATTTGGATGACTTTGTTGAGTTAAGATCTGTGTGTTTCATATTACATATATTTCAGGCTACGTTATATGAATATATCGTCAGTATGTTTGCAGAATACCACGGTACACATAATATTGTCCATAAACATATTTGGAATCCTTTGAAATACAAACTGAACAACGCACTGAGAAAGCTTCATGAAATAATATCGCCAATTTTATGGTAAATGCGCGCTGTAGGCGTGTCACTTGTGCGATAATTATTGAGTATGGTGATCTATTTAGGCTTCCAAGCTCGTGTGCAAAGCTTCGTAAATGCATGAACTATTATGTTTGTCTAAGAATTTCTAAGTTAGTTCTTGATTAGAATCAGGTATATTCCAAATTAGAGAACAGTTAAAGTTTCATCAAAATCGGTCCAGTAGTTTTTGAGATATGGATATTTGAAGTCCGTTTAATTTTTTAAATTACTTTCTATCATGCATTAATAAATTTAAAATCGATGGGTCGATGAAAATAATAATATGTACATACGTGTAAGAATAATTATTATATGGAAGG
>DWPG01000185.1:0-10825 GCA_018251495.1 Autochton cellus | reverse complement strand
TAAACTAGTGTAACAAAGGGTAAACTTAATGCCTAATGGCATTCTCCGCCAGTCAACCCTGGGTGATGTTGAAAAAAATGTATGTAATAAAAGTATTATCATACCTGAGTATAAAACAAGCGGCTACCGTGCTCACGAAGGCTACCTAATTATTTAATAAAACAATTATCCTACGACGTTGCATCTCGTGCAATGGAAAACACCGGCCATTAAACACAAGTGGCTGCAGTTCCAATGTCACGCTATTGTCACGACAACGGACGGACGGACGGCGGTTTTTTACGATTCTATTGTTTGAATAGTATTTTAGTATCCATGGGTATTTCATTGTTGGTTTTTTCTAGCCAAACGATATGTATGACTAACTTGAAATGTACATAGAAATTGAGAAGGGAGGTAATTCGTTGATAGCTCCATATTAAAATGCCCTGTAAAGGAGACCGCCAAAATCTCATACATATGTTTGGATCGGACAGATGAATATAATAATATGATAGAAAATGCTTAAAACTTTGGACAAAACTACGAACTTTGAACGTACTTACAGAACACAACACTGACCGGAACACAACAGAACTAGTTCTATGAAGCAGTAATATTTTTTAGACATGGTAGTGTTGCGATATAGTCATGAATACTGGATCTTCATGGTTTATCAGTTTAAGAACTGATTAATAAACTTCGGTCACTATACTTCTGGGGAACCCGAAAGAAAAGCATTCTAAATAAAATATTTTAGGAATAAAAAGCGTTTCCTTCAGTAAGATCAATGACATAGTATTCCACGAATATTCATCGGACATAACATCAGAATACAATAATGGCATTCCAAATACATATTTGTAGCGTTTTTTTCGTCTTAGCAATTTCACGCGACATTATCGCGAGACGAGTGATAATGCATTTGTAATCATGTATTGGTTTTTAGAGATAGTTATTCTGATTGAAATAACTGTACCAACGAGCCGAACTAGCCAAATTGACTCAAGAGTTTTTTAAAAAAAAATACCCGACTGCGTCAGAAGGAGGGTAATGTTTTTAACCGACTTCCCAAAAGAAAGAGGTTATCTATTCGTGTCGCGTATTTTTTTTTAATGTATGTCCAGCCGTTTTTATTAAATCGAGTTGATTCCCTGTTGAGGTTTTCACAAAATTTGACAATATGGTTTCACAGAAACGTAAGATAATTTGTCTCAACATGGAACAGCGACTTGATACTGTTCTATGTGGCAGATCTTCCCGGAAGAATATACATATAAATTAAATATGTATATATTATAGTGTTGAGAAAGAGGAAATTATAGATAAATGCCATATAAACTGCTATAACCCAATATGTATGATCCCGCTTAACGAATTGAGGGATCCATACCTCATCGCCCCGCGATTTGATACGGAGCGACTCAGTATGAACCCGATCGATACACTCAATGAATAATTAGAGAGGTGAATAAATATCATATACATATAATAATAACTAAGTATGTATGTATATATGTCCTATAGACTGCATAGATGTACGATCTCATAAAACGAATTAAGAGAGCAAGTGCAGTCGCACCGCGATGCTTGATACGAATACAGCTGCACATGCCTCGATCATTACATATCCTATAGTAGTATAATCCTTAATATATAATAAACAAAAATTCTTCGTGTAACTTGTTATAGTGACCTATACGAGTATATGATAACCGTCGTTACCTTTGCCTAAAGTTGTCTTGTTTAGTCAGTAAGTACCACATTATTTTCACCGTCATTTATTTTTATTTTAGCGACTGAAGCTCTTATATCGTTTACTCTTGAAAGAAATAATGTAGACTACGGTAAATTTAGGTAAACAAATCATCCTAATTTCTATGCCTTTTCGCCAAGGGTGTGGGAGTATATTCGTTCCAATGTTCGTACAACTAATAGCTTTATTAACGAGAAACATCTGAGTATACATCAGAGAACATAATATTGGAGTTTAATAAAAAAGATAAAAATATAGTATCTCGAGGTAATTTCCAGCCTAAAAAGCCCGGAGGCGGTCTGAATAGTACGCGACGTGAATAAAACGGAAATGTAAAAGAACGTTACAAAGACGCTGCCCTGGGAGTTATCCTAGTTACCTCCTTACTTGTCCCACTATTTACGAGTTTGCGTATACCAAAACTCGAGTACCCGTTTGAAAAAATTTGTCCGTTTGACTCGTCTAATGTTGGAAATTCTTTATCTGATTGACTCTTCTAATGTTGGATTTTTTTTGTCTGTTTGGCTCCGGAAAATCCGGATATCCAACATGAATTTATATCCAAGCAATTTACACGATATTGCATAATCGGCCGATATTTCGTTATTAGATATTGATACGGTACTCGCTTCTCGTTACTCTTAAACAATGATATACTTCCTTACAAGATGACATATTTCGCAGCACATGATAAACTGAAGACGCGTTCCTGTTTGTGAGTAGGTACGGCACTAAATCATTGTTATAAAAGTGCTGCTCAACCATACACCCTGCGACGCTCCCTTAGATTTATTAGGTAAGACAAGAAAATCGCTTATTCTGTACCGATGCTTATTTATTTTTGGAAAATATTTCGTAGTTTTTGTCTCAGTAGGTGAACGTCATGATTTATGGCAATACAAGAAAGTATTTGTAGAAGCTTGCGATATTTTATATCCTAGAATCCTAGATGGTCTTTATGACAATATTATTGTAGAAATTTGTGGAGCATAGCTCTAGAGGACTTTTTTGCAAAATTCTAGTTCACATTAACTGCGTATGCTCGTTTTGTTATCCAATTAATGGTCAAAAGTCTTTTGTCCAGACACAACACGGACATATCTATAGAGCACACAGACTTAGGAGAAAAGGAGCAAAAGTAAAGATATTCTTGGCCATTAACACAGATGCGGCGCCTGGAGTACGCCTAATTACATAAATGATTTCATCTGTCCGTCCTGTCGAGCCCTTCACAAGCTCATTGACCTAAAAGGCTGACATTTCGCATGGCGACGAGTACATAATAAGTAAGTAGACCATGACGAAGCGTGGAACTTCGTTACGGAAGAAAACAAACTTCTTGGAATAAATGGAGTGAGCTTATCACATAACAGGATTTCAGGAAGAATGTGTGAGCGCGCAAATGCCCTTGTTTTAAACTTAAAAGTAAGTTGAAACGCTCTCAGTTTAACTTTGGAAGCTCTTTGCAAGTCTCGTTTGTATCGAGCGTAAGCTTAACTATGGGTGTCTAAGAAGCTGTGGTTTTGTTAATATTGTCACAATATTGTTATCATCCTTGAGAAAATATTTATAGATTAAAAAGTTACGCTTACGTATGATGATCGGAAATGTCCATCGTAATTATTGAAACCGAAGACCGGATGTTAAACAATGTTTAAGTGAACAATGTAACTCTATTGGGTCTTATGTGACTCGATACTGTCAATACTGCTCTAAAGTACTTCACAAAGTATGCCAAAGTACGCTAAAGTATGTCAACCCAATAGTTACAAGATTAAAATCGCCCGGAAGGAGAACGTCCCTAATTTTCCGATTTCGATAACTTTCTACAAGAAGCAACCGATTATGTAAATTGGTTACTGCTAATTCAAACAAAATCGACCGCAGTTGGTATTGTGTAAACTGCTATCACGGAGCTAAGAGGGTTTAAAACTTTTTAGCAAATTAATAGTATTGCTTTTTAGCGCAAGTATTGCTTATTGCGTATTGTCTTCCCAAGTTGCATGAAACCAGTGACAGTACCTGAGGATAATGAGCACAACCCCTCCCCTCCAAAATCATGTACTTAAGTTCGTCCTTGACTTCAAAGGGGGGCCAAATTTCAGAAATAGGAGGACCTAATCCTTCTCCAAAATCTAAAACGATATGCCTTGTAGAAGGCGACAAAATGTCAGAAATAGGAGGACCTTTTTTTTTCGCCGACTTTCGACTTATTTAGGATACTACATTCTTATTCTCCACCCCTTAGCTGCTGGGTGGGTAAAGACCCCAAACGCTGCCTCTACATTCCATTAAATGAATATTCTATACAATAAATGCATCAAGATTGATAATAAATCCTTTAGCTCATTTCAATAAGTATTTCAGATCCTGATAACATACTGCATTTGAAAGCTTTTTAATAATCTCGATCTCGCAAGCCTTTTCTAATAATGACCTATCTACGAACGCTTAATAAAGCGTCAAGTCCACAAACTGCCTGGACAGAATTAACGCAATTCACACCTGATCTAATTGATAGTTTTGTAAAATATCACGGTATGTTGTTTTATATTTGACGATCAACGTAGTGAAGCGGTCTTCATACCGGACTGACACGCAGAGGGTTCACGGTTCAATTCCCGGTCAGACTGATATTTATATGATGAATTGAGATGTCCTCTCTGTATCTAAGTGTTTGCGTATTCCTTTTTGTGTGCACATGGCAACCACGACACAGGAAATAAGAAATCTAGTGTGGGACTATGAGTGTAAAAACCGTTAAAAAACAATGACTATCATGTATTTGGATTAAATTTATAGTTAATTTCACATGTATTTTATATTGTGAGCAATTATTACCTTATATATAGAATACTTTTGCATTTTTCTTACTGATATGTAACTTTTCAAACGTTAGACACATGCCTCCAATAAAATTGATAAGATTTAGGCCGTAATTCACGAAGCTGGCTAAGTGCAGGTTAATACTTTACATACCCTGAACACGAAGAACTCTCAAACATTTGGGTTTTCTCAAACTATTAATATATTTCCTCTAATATCACAGTACATGTAAAAGTAAATATACATATAAAGTAACAGGATTCTGATATTTTGTAAGCTTAGAACTATATCTTTGAGATTAAACACTTGTTACTACATTATCCGAGTAGTAACCAAAGGCTTATCTAGGGCTCGTCGGGCAATACGGGCTTAAGCTTAAACGAAACAATGGAAGAACCGCTAATCACACTGAACAATTTTACTTGCGAATATGTATTTTATGACGGAAAATGTTTTTAATTTTATATAAAATTTGGTAACAATGTGGCAGTTATTTACATTTCGTGGGCCCCTTTGTGGTTCGTCTTCGGAGGTACCACCGCGCCGCCACACCCACTCGGGTTTCTTTCTACCTTATAATAGCAGTTGTAAGTGTTGCTGTGTACTGGTTTGTAGGGTGTGGTAAGCTTTTGTAACGTGTGGTAAGTGAGAATTATATCTGAAGCGTTTCAGTCAGTGACCACCAGCGCGGTAGTGATTTACAATCAGATGGATTGCATGTTCATTTCCTATTTTTATAATACAACTTTTTCATATACCTATTTTACAATAAGTTGACATAATCATATAATAACCCTTCCTTGACAGTCGGGTAAAAATTTAGCATGATAAAGAATAACGTGACCAACGCTCACGTGAAACTTGGTCTTGCTTAATGGACTATACGCTGAAAATAAATAAAATCCGGGGATTTCCAACGCTTAGGAGTATTTCAAAGTGGTAATCCTGGATTCAGGAAACGTGCAAAGTATGATTCACGCTAAGCCGGTCCAGTTCCGCGCTAAGTATTGAACGCGATACGGACAGCAAAATGGCTCTCGACTTTATATTAATGTAATATATAAATAAATAATCATAACTTTCGATACGTGCTGTAATTTTCACGTAGTTCTTTAAAATGCGGAAACATAAATAACAACCTAAAGATGGTAGAACTCTTTGTAGTTCGACTCCGGCAGCGCTACCGCTACGCCTATTTCTGCCTAATAACAGCAGTGTTTAGGGCTGCGGTGTTCTGGTCTGAAGGGTGTGGTAAGGGTCACATACTTATCCGAGGCGTTCCAACTTTGTCCTCAGGGGTAGCAACGCGTTTGTGGTCAACCTTAGGTAGGACTTTGATCTTATCTGGGGTTATCCGTAATCAACAGATGTCCATGGGCGGCAGTGGCTTCTTACCATCAGGTGGACTGCATGCTCGTTTGCTACTACCATACAATAAAAAAAAAATCCATGGACGGCAACTGTCACTTATCTTCAAGTGAACTGCGTGCTCGGTTGCTACTTCTAAATTATACAAATTAAAATTACTCAATAGAAATTCAGACAAGGTCTGCACATTATTTATGCTTCACTTTCAACTCCATTTTAGAATTTACATCTGAAATAATTAAACTTGTTTTATCGGATGTCGAATCAGCCATGGAAATTAATTTCATTCAAATGATGTGCTTCTTGAAAGTAGCTACTAATAAATCAAAACATTATTAGCTGAAGCGGAATTAAAGATCAATATTAGTCTACTCGTTACTCAAGGACTTTCATTCAGGGGTGGCCGTTGGGAATTTTAGGTAGGTAATACCTTGGAGTCCTCTACGCAGCGCTGAGGACCATCGAAGGGGGGTTTTAGTGCGGTAAAAATCCCACATAACCCGGCGTTCCTTCCACAGCGTCGGGTACATTTTGAAGGTTTCACCCCTCATCAACAAAAATAAAAAAAAATAAAAAAGGCAGATAATACCTTAGCGGTTTGTAGGCACTACCGCTGTTTATAGTGCTTGCAATATTTGGTGTGCAGGCTATGGTAAGACCATAAACGTTGCAAATTTCTCATCTTTTTTTAAAAATCTAACATTATGGCAATAGTAGACAGACACAATGGAAAATAGTAGTAGACTAGGGACATTTACAGAGAACCACCTGCATCCAGTCTAGATTTAGTCCATACAAAAACAACTTTTACTTAACTGACCATTTAGTTAAGTAACATAATTTATTTGTTTCGTTTTTGGATCCAGTCACTATATAACAATAAAATGTATTTTATTTTAAACTGTAAACGCTTCGAAGAGTAACGCAAAATTACTAGTAGAAATTAGTAGATATAACCCAATCAGCTAAATCCATCCATAATTTAACCTTACAGTATTTGGATTGTATTAAACCGGTAATTAACACGCGTGAATAGGCAAACAACAAATGTAGTAGTTCTATCCCATACATAATGTATGTGCATTTATAAACTCTGCAACCTGCCCTGAAGCCATTAACAACTTTTACTAATTGGTTGATATTCAAAACTCGAGTATGTGTACACACCAATTTCAAATAGGTCTCGATTTTATCGATATATCGGCTCTATTATACATTAATATTTCATTTCCTACATCGTAGAAATTGTGTAGACGGCCAAAATAATTTCAAAACTAAAAGATTCTTATTCAACTACCAAAATGTAATAAGAATTTTAAGATTAAATGTAGAACCCGCTAATATACTTAACTTGTTACATAAATGTTAAATATTTGGCCCATTTCGGCGTCGTATGTGAAACTTCAGTACGTGACTGCTATAATGGACAGTTTGGTGGAACTTAGCCGACATACTAAAGCTTTTCCTTAGTACTTGATTTAAGTTTATCAGTTACAAAGTACCGAAATACTAATTATTTTTAGCGATACTTTTGTAGGTAATTATTACCAGTAAGTATAAGTAAGGTAAGTTATCTATAAACGTAAAAAGCTTAAAAACAGGGTTATCACATCTTTAATTTAATCATATATTATTTATTCATACAATTGTCTATTACTGTGACATTGGGCGTTGCAAATGCTATGCTTATATAATTTACATATACTTAGGAGGATTATCCTTTATTTTCTTAACTATTCTTGTGTTTACTTCATAGCACTTAAAAGTAGTTAGCTAACTCGTTTAGAAACCTAAAAATAAGGGCACGAAACAGCCCACTTTACATTTAGTTTTTTGAGCTAATTCAATGTATGGAACTCCCTAGAATACGCTGTAATTGTACTCCGGAGACACGTAATTTTGCATAATAATGCAGTGTTATGCGCTGTTGTATTCTGGTTTGTAGGGTGTGGTCAGGAGTCATCTCGGGTAAGACTATATTCTTAACTAGATTGATTACAGATTCCGCTAGCAGTACCCAATTACCAGCAGGCGGACTACATGCTTTTTTGGTATTTGTATATTATAAAATGAAAAAATAGTAAAAATTGTATAACTGGTTATTATAAAAAATGTTTTTTACCCGTCTCTATTTGATTATTGATCTGAGTAAATAACAGATTTTATTTATTAAGAAAATTAAGAGAATAAATCAGGGAGCATTCCAATTTCAAATGGCCGCCAAAACAAAAGCGGGAGCCGATGTTGCCGGTAACAGATAACAAATTGATATTGTGGGAACAAATTGGATATTGGCCGATTCTTTTCGATTCTCGCTTGCGAATTGCCAAAACCAATATGTCAAAATGTTTCGCGGAATCCATTTACATGTTTCATTAGTATTTCAGTTTTATTGTTCACAGGTCGTTTTATGAAGATTAATAAAAACTAGTAGTCCCCGTCACAATGGCCGAAATTCGACCATAAATAAAACCAAATAAAAACTAAACTTATACATCCATATAAAAAATAAACGTTTATATGTATTTTTCGTTTGTGCATTAGGAAAACATTCATTATGGGGAAAATGAGGTTTAATTTGCTAAGCTGCATTTAAAAGAAATAACGCAAATTTTGACATAGACATCTGACATAGTTCACCATAAATGACTTTCAGTACCTATTGTTGTCAGTATAGTAAACAATTAATGTTTTATTTTATTTGATTTAATATATTTGTAACACTAAATATATATGAATATTATCTATCAATGATGTTATCTGCATAAACTTTCACGTATGCCTAATCTCAGACTCCTCTGTGCGCGCAGTATTCGAAAAATGGTACCGCAATTTTTCGCTTCACGTATTAATATATAGATTAATAAAAAGAATATCAATATCAATATACTTATATAAAAGGAAAATACTTGATGCCATAGATATCGTAGCTGAATAGTATAAATGGTCTATTTAGTAACTGCATACCAGAGATTCGATTTAAATGTCTGCTGCATACCAATTTTTTTCACTACTATTTTTATAATATAAGGCGTTCCATGATAACGTATCCGACATCTACCTTTCCTTATCTTCACATCAACATACACGCAGCGTAGCAAATTGCGTATATTTCTGAATTCAATTATCGTATGAGCTTCCCTCTACACTCGGATCGCGTATAATTATCCACTTCCAGGGATATTTTTATACTTGGAATCAGTAAATGATGATTATTATGTTATGTAATAAAGTAATCGAGATCAAAATCCTCCAGTTATTTAAAGAAACATACCTATTTCCATTTTATTACCTGCTTTAGGTTCAATTTACATGTGCTTGTTTAGCTTTATTCTAACAAGCACTTTGGCAAGTACAGCCTAAATTAGAAAATCAAGTTGTTCCACTAAACATTGCACTTTGGTACAAGCTCTTTGATAGCTCTATGCGAGCAATGTTGGGACCACATGCGCTGCATATGCGCTGAAAAAATAATTACGGTAGCTAACTGCCAGCCTACTTGTGTCGTAAAGAACTTACGGATATGAATGCGTCCTGTACAGCCGCTTCTTGGCAGGAAATACAAAATAAGATATTCAATAAGTTGATAGAATGAATACGTATACATTTGTATGTTTGTATCTGTACACATAAATATAATTATGTTTGTTTCATAGGAAATAGGTACTTACAATATATAAAATTGAACAATAGTGTGCAATCACACTTTAGTAGGTACCGTTTCGTACGTACGTAGTACGTAATAGCAATGCTTCCCCGTAGAAAAACAGGATTTCAGTCGCAGTCGAGGTTGATGGTTAATGTCTACAAGTGACAGTGACTAATTAACATCTGTTGACCTGTTTGTTCGTTACATAGTCCTTTAACATAGTCATTTGCGGATCTACCAGTGGCTTTAAAGATCCTTAAAGATCCCAAAAGTTCTTAGTGGGTACTCACCCTGGCAAGCGCGAGAGGCTCATGTTCCCGCGGGGGCGAAGCGCGGCGCGGCGGCGAGCTGCGCCGGCGCCGGCGCGCTGCGTCGCCGCCCCACCTGCCTGACTCCTCCCTGACACCAAACGTTGTGATTTAGAAACTACTCCAATTATCTTCTATTTCTCTTTCCGTGGATGTTGTAGAAGGCGACTAAGGGTCAAAATCCAGGAGATAGGCAGCAGCGTCTTCCTGTGTAACATCAACACCCACTGTAATCACCAACACGCACGTTATGCGCGGTGACTATTGCCAAAACCCCTAAGGCATCGAGATACTATGTACTAAAGTACTAAATCCAAACTGTCTTTCTAACATACAAAGATTTAATACTCGTATATCACTAGTGAAAGAAATATAAGTTCCATATTCGTTCATTTTGAAATATTTCGATAAAAACACGTAAAAACATTGTAACGTACAAATATAACGTTGAATAACAAAATCAGGTTAATCCATCGAATACTTTTCGACGTTTGCAAAAACCAAACATAAGTAAGCGGCTTTTTTTTTTAATTTAGTAACGAAGCAGTTGTCATTGAACCTAGTCGGAGGCCTTATGAGAGATTTGAAAAACATGTCCCAAGTAGTAGAACGAATATGGTACAACCGGGAATGTACCACCGTCACACCGATTTCGACGTGAAGCAAATCTTGCGTTTCGATAGATGGGTGTGGTCGCCGGCTCACTTAGATATAAGTATATGAGACGACCATCTCAATCTTCAGGAGTAGCAACGCAACTGTGGTTGATTTCAGATAGAACCCCTGGTCTATATGAAATTGGTTGCAGATGTCCATAGCCGACAGTCAAAACTTGCCATCAAGTGGACTGCATGCTCGTTTGGTACTTCAATATTATATAAAAAACATCGAATACGGGTTGCCACTAGCCACTTTTCACCACTAGTCCACACCGAAGCA
>DWPG01000184.1:0-10833 GCA_018251495.1 Autochton cellus | reverse complement strand
AAGTTTACTATGTCAAAGCGGATACACAAGTTCGTCACTAAGCACAGCGCTACAACGTTGATGAGTCTATACTCAAAATCACCGATGCGGAGTAGTACCTATAGTATATCCACAACATCAGACAACATTACAAGTGACAAATTACTAGTATGTTACACTAGCTGTGCCAGCAGTTTCATCTGCAATTATTAAAAATTGCGGATGAAACCGTATAACATTATTTTTAAAACAGGATTGATAGCAACTGACATTCAATACAAAGAAAGCGACATTAAAGCGTTATTTTTTTCATTTCGTTCCTGTAGAATACAATTGTTAAGCTATCCCGTATACTCAAAATAGTGTCAAGGGATCTACACTGTGAAAAAAACAAAAACAAAGCTATCCCTTGGGAACCGTCCATTTTACGGGATGAAAAGTAGTCTATGTCTTATTCCAGAGAATAATCTATGTCCGTGTCATTTAAAAGTGCGTTTAAAAGGTTTTACACACATTTTTCTACCTAATAATAGCAGTGTTAACCGCTGCTGTGTTCTGGTTTAAATAACATTCCGAGGCGTACCAACATACTCCTCAGGGGCAGCAACGCGCCTGTGGTCGTCCTCAGGTAGGATTATATCTTATCAGGGGTTGTTTACAGGTGCCCTTGGGCGGCAGTGACCACTTATAGTAAGGTGGACTGGATGCTCGTTTGCATCATTGCAATCGACTTTTACATTGCTCTTTCTATCCAATAAAAAATCTGATTTAAAAAAATGTTAAACTTACCGTCTTAAAGCAAATACATCATGGTTGAGCGCTAAGGAGTCATACCGGCCGTATCTGAACACATTTTCCTGACGAAGATCTGCCAACGCCTTATACACCTTCAAATGAGACCTGTCTGCTGCTCTCTGCACTTCTACGTTCAGCGTCTCATAGCCATCCGCAACTGGTAGCCACGTTTTGTCAGCGATAGAGAAACCTGGTGACATTATGAGTTTTAATTTATGATCTGTTCAATGTAACGGACTCCAAAGGCGTTTGACGAAAAAAAAGTATCAGGTTAAGCGAACAAAACGAAACTGTTGTAACTATAGAACGCGAAATCTATGACATCTATGTTTGCACAAACATATAAATCTAGTACTAGTGTTAAATTATTTAAAATTTAATATGTACGTACAAATTTTGCACACAGTGGTGTAAGAGTTCAAACTCTATAGTAAAACGACAAGTTTATTTTTAATAATTTAGAAAGTGTCTAATGTCAGTCGCACGCAACATCTAGTAATAAATGTTACAGTGACGTACCAGCATTTTTCTCAGCATTCCATTGGAACGGCGTTCGTTCTGGATCTCTGGAAGCGTTGACGTAATTAATCGGGTCGTTTGTATTGCAACCAGATGGATCGACCGTATCCTCCCAGCTTACGAAACCGTCTACCATACCTAACTCTTCGCCCTTTAAAGAAAAGTTAACATTAAAAACTGCTGTTTACCTAAATAATGAGATTTTAACACCCATCACTATTTAACCGAAAGCCATAACTTGCCCAATGTAGGTATTTTTTCATGAAAAAGTTTTTGGAATCCATTTTAGTTTCACTGGCCATATAACGACGACTTATTTTACTCTTTAAACGAAGTCTCAGAAGCTAGCATAATATAAAATTTTATACCGACAATTTTGGCCACATTACCAACTATCTTCCATAATAATAACAAATACATTGCGTTATTTACCATGTACGTAACACCAACACCCGGCAGAAGAAGTACAATCATATTGATACCATCAACCAGAGATGGTCCGTAACGTGTCGCCATTCTGCTGTTATCATGATTACCGACCTGAAACATTGAAAAAAAAGTATTTTGTTTAATTTTATTGTATCGAATACAATACTAATATTTATTTCATATTAGTGCGGTCTACCTACGTAGTTACTGACATGCTAGGGCCTAGTTGTGCCTACTCTGTGTTGCAATGATCCTCAATGAAGTTTCTCTCTTTCTAATTGATATGAGTCGCAAACAAGTAGCCCATCTTGTGTTAAGGCGGTCACTACCGCTCAAGGACATCAGTAACCAATTTCATATAGAATAGGAGTCCGGTGTGAGTGATCGATTTCAGATCGATGTCGCTTCAAGCGAACGTCAATGAATATTACCCGCTTAATATTTTAAATTTATTGAACTCTTTCATATATTTCTAATATATTATTCTTTTGTTTCAGGTATGCTTTTGCAAATAAACTTACCACCCAGTTCGAGTCTTTATCCACCGGTTTGTAAGTCAGGAACTTATCGACAGCTCTCTTAATATCCGCAGCGGAAGACGACGCATCCACGTCAGTGATCAGATCGAAATTGAAAGGCATTTGCGCACCTTTCCTTTCCCCTTCGCCGAAGTACTTTACAACGTTTTGGATTGTCGCGTAAACTTCCGTCATCATTACTCTTTCCAATCCATCTATCGCTGCGTATTCATCAAATACGTCCCTCCATTCGTATACCATGTAATACGTGTCGTTTTGATCTTTTGTATAAACGTGGTCTAACGAATCATACGAGCCTGGATCAACATCAGTCCTGCCTGACGGCGGTTCATCCGGGTATCTTCCGCCGAACAACTCTTTATCAACTTCGAACAAACAGTTGACCGCGTCAACTCTAAATCCCGCGACGCCTTTATCCAACCAAAACCTTATTATGCTCTAAAATATACAATTAAATTGAGATTGTCACAGTTATTACACAATATTGAACATAGACTTAATTATTACTTTTTCACTCAGATTTATACATATACGTAATTAAACATACCTATTTACTTTTAAGTGAATCTGGTATTTGTTGATGAATCCAGATATTGGTAATAAAATCTTTAAAACTGTTATAATATAACCATGCAATGTAATATTATTAAAAGTTATCATACATGTAATTCATAGTCAACTTCATATTATATACTATTAGTCAAAATATCGAAAGCTCTTGTAGAATCTTCAAAATATATTGAAATCATAATATAATTATATTTAAGCAATTATTAAATTTCAAGAAAAATTGGTGGGAAAAAAATTACCTTCATTTCTTCAACTACATCAGGATTACGATAATTCAAATCAGGTTGACCTACAACGAATTGATGTAAATAATATTTTCCCACTTCTTCTCTATATTCCCATGCGCTACCTCGGAAATGAGTCAGCTAAAAATAGATATGGAAGGTTTAGTCATTACATCCGAGTATATGCACAATGTACATGTCTAAATAGACGTACATAGAGGTTAAACGTCTGAACAGTATTATAATACTGGGTATTTTTTTGTATAAAAAAATGTGTCAATTCTAAAGACTTTACATTAGCGCCACACACGGATGATTTCAAAAGTATTATATCTTTCATACATACTCGCAAATTTTCATTGAAATCTATTGAACGGTTTCGGACATTAACTTGTATGAACACAGTGACACGTGACTTACTTAAATGTATATTACAATAAGAAATGTTCTTAACGTAAACATAACTAGCTGAGCGATCGAGCTTCGCTCGATTGACAATATCAGATAACAATGTAAAATAGCGTCATTTGTTTTTGAAAAGGTTACATTGTATACATTGATTAAATACCAGCGTTTTTTTACTTAATAACCGATGGCGTCAGATTAATTTAAATAGTAAGAGACTATGTAAATATAAAAAATGCCAAAATCCAGCCGCTCCGAAAAAAAAAGACATTTACATACAAGAATTGTTCGTTTAAAGTATAGGAATAAATTACCCAGTTGTTGGGAGGTTGCATATTCCCTTCCTCGTCAGTAACGCCATCTTCCCATACGAAGTAATTTAAGTACTTTTGGTTACCGTTAAGTGCTTCTTGGAACCACACACTTTCGTTGGATGTGTGATTTGGTACTAGGTCCAATACCACTTTTATTCCTGCAAAAGACTGTGATAGTAAATCTAGGACTTCTATCTTATTAAATGAACCTTTTTTATTTCAACGTGGATTTCTAGATTTTTGGATCTTTAGACTTTTATTATCTTAAATTTAAATAAACCAAATATAACATTTATTATATTATCGTTCTTTCGTTTTACATGAAGATCTTAAGATGTAATAATTTATGCGGAGAACATGTTAAATAGATAACATATTTTCAGCTACCTTTATAATATTCAAAAAGCATCTGAGTATGAAATTTGCAAATATAACTAATTTCTACGAAGGGGCCTCCCGAGATTTTTCTACAGGTAAATTCTCGGAAGAGATAATTGCGTTAAACGATGTAAATCCTCGTGCCTGTAAATTAATTGTCCACTGAGCTCTTTTTACTCCAGTTGCTTTATAATCTGTCTTTTATGTCAAATTATGTTTTCCTTTTCACGGAGTTTTAGTATAAACATTTTTAAGTATTTTTGAGGACGGGCAACGGTTTTCCTCATTCATTATTTGTTTTGACTTCATCAAAATTTACGTTCTACTTTATTTTGTCATCCGTCGCTATTATTTAATTTTAATTGCTAAGTTAATTTTGAAAAGACATCTACATCTAGAATCTACATTAAAGTAGTTAATCTATTGTTGTTTCATTTCTTTTGTCTGCTAATAATAGTTTTCCATTAAATCATTTTAAGTTTAAAAAAATTAAAAGCCATTAAATCATTTTGAGTTTTAGAGTGGACAGGCAAAATTTTAATACAAGCTATTGTAGACCATTGCGGCTAAAATATTTATTAATTGCGGAAAGTATGTCTATCCCACAGTATAATACCTACCAAGATCATGAGCTGTATCAAGCAGTTCCACGAAATCTTCCATTGTTCCATACTCATCATGAACCGCGTAGAAATCAGCGATGTCATATCCGAAATCATACATTGGAGACTGAAACATCGGTGACAACCATATTGCCCCAGCTCCGATCTCCTTTATATAGTCAAGCTTAGATGTTATACCTTAAATATTTAATAAATTTATAAAAATTGGTAATTGGATTCGGCAAAAAGTATTAGAAGTAAGGAAAAGTAGTATACAATTTTTAAGTAAGTGTTTGCAATAACGATTCATCTTGAAAATCTGCTGAAATCTGGCGAAAAAATAATTAATTGTCACAGATTTAGAAGAAATTTTACGTTTAAAAAAACATAAATCGAAATGATTACGTCTAAGACAATATTATCTTTCTAAGAGTTATTTTTATAAAAAGAACCTTTTTACTATACAAAACATTTCAAAGGGTTATTCAATGTACGTCATCTCGTTATAGTTTACAACATTTTAAGCCTCTACAGAATTACTTTTAGCCACAAAATTTACGTTTACAGTAAACTGTATATTTCCATTCTTACCTTTGAGATCTCCAATACCATCACCATCACTATCAGCAAAAGACCGGGGATAAATCTGGTAGAAGATGGTGGTCTCCCACCACTCTAGCTCTCTTTCCTGCCGTATCGCCGTCCCGGCACAAAAAACAACCAACACCGACAGCAACACCACCACTCTCATCGTGAATAAAACTGTAGTTGCACTTTTTGAGGCAGTTGTGGTTTTATACCGGACTAGATCTACCCATATCTTGTTTTATGGCGATAAGAGATAAGCTATGTTATTTCACGAAACTTAAATTATTCAAGTGGTCTTTACGCTAGAAGTAACGTAAGTGCTCTTGTACCAGTAAGAGATTTTTTTATTTGACACTTACCAATATTAAATGATTTGCCTGTTTACGATTCCTTAACGAATATTTTAGTTCAGTGATACCCAAATAGTTGTTTCTAAATAATTGATTTGTTCCTTAAGCAAGCTACGATAGCGCCTACTTTGTTACTAGACTCTTCTATAGGTATAATTTATAAAGAAAATAAAAACTGAACTTTATATGACAATTTAAAAAATTCTGATAAAAATAACATAGATTTTGTATCATAAATTGATATTTGCGTTGCGGCATAACTTTCTCAAAACTAAAACTTAAAGGCCGCTCCAAACAATCGCACATAATATTTATGATCTTTATTTCCAAAAATAAAAGTAGTTCTAAAGAACACACTAACTTCTTCTCTTTTACATTGATTGTCATGTTAACGTCAAGTCACGTTAACCGTACGTTTCCTCAGACTTTTGAACATGATTAATGTATAAAGTTGAATTGCGTGGAGTTAATAATCATTTTACGTTTGGTTTAAATATAACTAATTAGATACAAACTTTGAACTTGTTTACAATAACTGCAACAAACAAAACTCTCTACGGATATGTTATCGTATCAGTGATACGTACAGTGTACGAGATGATCGTTTCAAGATTGATTGATATGAGTGGAAGTAGTATCATGTATGGAAATCACCTGATGTATTTAGGTATTATAAACAGAGAGTTATGTAAAGTAGTAACAGAATGGATTCTTTATGAACGACATTTCATCGACCCGCGTGGCGGAGCGGTCACTATACCGGTCTGACACGCAGAGGGTTTCGGGTGCGATCCTCGGCCAGACAGATATCTGAATGATGAATTTATATTTCTGTTCTGGGTCTGGGCGTTTGTGTGTGTCCATGGCACCCAGAATACAGGAATAATCCTAGTGTGGGGCTATGAGTGTAGAAAGTGTTAAGCCTTTAGCGTTAATCTATGATAGATATGATGATCGTATAGACTATTAGGCTTAATCCCTTTGTGTTGTGATAATCCCTTAATTACAACGTACGTGAATAAAGCGTGTTGCTTTTCGATGGACTACCACTCGGCACAACTTTTCGTTACAAGCTACAAGCAACAAGCTACAAGAGCATCTTTGATAAATAAAACCACAAATTCAAGTCTAAAGAACATTTGTTTGGAAGTGATATTACTTGTAGCTTGTAATTTACACATAATTATGTTTTTGATAAACGCATATTTTTTTTAAATGCACTAACTTACAAGAGAAAACTCTTACAACTGCAAACGCTTGAGGACAGGGGCACAGATATTTCTGTTTCTTTTTCTTTGAAATATTTCGTATTTCGTTTTATTTAATGTAAAATTAACACATAGCTTCGTAGAATCCAATGGAGTCCGATCCAATCAGCCCGTAATTTTCAACAATGTTTACACTTACAAAATACTTTAATATAAAGATTTGGTACTTAAAGGCTATCGTAAGGTCTCGATAATATTCTAACAACAATTCATTAGTATTATACAACTATATCATTATAATACCTATATAGATACCTATTAAATGTGGTAGAACTCTTTGTGGTTCGACTCCGGCGGCACCACCGCCACACCTATTTCTGCCTAATAACAGCAGTGTTAAGCGCTGCTACGTTCTGGTCTGACGGATGTGGTAAGGGAGACATACTTATCCGAGGCGTTCTAATTTAGTCCTCAGGGGTAGCAACGCATCTGTGCTCAACCTTATGTATGACTTGATCTTATCTAGGGTTGATTACAGATGTCCATGGGCGGCAGTTGCCACTTACCATCCGGTGGACAGCATGCTCATTTGCTACATCCAAACTATTAAAAAAAATAGAGTGGTCATAGTTGTCGGACCCTTAATGGGGTTAATAGTAAGCAATTTGTTCCGATCGTTCTCGTTCGTTACCTGTTAGATATTTAATTATCGATCAGGCAACAATATTTGTATTATATTATGTATATTTTTAAGTTAATTTTGTTCATTATCATAATATTCGTGAAGAAAATAAAAGATGATTGATGATGAAAAACTTTTTATTGTTAATATAAAATTAGTTTAATTAACTTTAAGTACCATACTTTCATATCCCAGTACTGGCAGAGAAGTCGCGTCGAAGGAGTCTCTGTAACAAAAATACATTTTAAACTAATGTAATAAAATCGAGGTTATAATCAGGTTTATGTACTAAGGCTGTCTTTCCACCAGAGGTATGCGAGGTAGCTATGTATATGTTTTATATTCAACAATTAAACACACATCAGCTTGTCCTTTGCTCTTAGTAAATAAAACAGAAGTCTGTCTGTCTGTGTTATAAGATTTTTCACTTATTTTAAATCGTTAAAAAAAATGTCTGCCTATCTTCTATCCTGCAAAGATCTTTCAAATTAGTAAAATCATCTCAATTTTATTTATGGTTTTATTTTTAAAGGGTTACGTTTATTTTTTTAATTTTATGAAGGGTTTTAAACATATTATATACCTTGAAAATATTTACTACTTTTAAGCAAATATCAAAAACCGTAAAAACAGCGCTCGGCGGGAAAGCTCGTATTACACTCAAATAAATTCGAGTTTCAAACAATAATTGTTTTGGAAGGAGAAGTTTTAATTGGAAATTATGTTCCAACTTATAACTTGGATGATATGAATGATGTCGTTAAAAGTTTCACCTAAAAAGACGCTAATTATAAAATTGAAGAAAACTTGTCCTCACTGAAATAGTGAAAAGATAATAGGTACATTATATAGTATATACTACAGATGTGTGGATATAATTGGCATTTAAATAACAAATAGTAGCTTTATAATTTGGAGATAGCAAACGTGCATGCACTCCATATGATGGTAAATGGCCACAGCGGCCCCTGGACATCTGTAATCAACCCTAAATAAGATCAGTGTTTGAATTAAAGTTGCCTGTAGATGCGTTACTAATCCTGAGGATTAAGTTGGAATGCCTCAGAAAAGTATGTCTCGTTAACCAAACCCTTCAAACCAGAACACAGCAGCGCTTAACACTACTGTTATATGAAATAGGTGTGGCGGTGGTGCCGCCGGAGTCGAACCACACAGAGTTCTACCACCTTTAATAGGTATCATAATGATATAGGTATCATTATAGGTATTATAATGATGAACAAAGGGTTCTACTACCTTTAAACCTTATCTATCTACCTAGCTTTTAACCTACCTTTTGTGTATAGCAAGTACAACTTTAGATATATTCATAACGTGAAGAAACTGTAATTATAATGTAAATAAAAAATTAAGCGTTGTTCCATGAACCGTGGCAACCTCATTACAGCCTGAATTTCGTCGAGCGTATAATTAGACTTAATTAAGCCTGTGTTGCTAGTACGATTGCTTAGCAAAACAACTGTTTCCAATGCTCCATTATCTACTACAAATGTTGTATAAGCTCCAAAATAACGCTTAGAACATCTCGAAGACACGTTAGGAGGTTAGAAGACTTTGAACCTACTGTAGCACATATTTGGTTGAAATTAACTAGGACGGATCATTTTAATAACTGATCTTATTATACTTAGGCGGGCTTAAGATTTGGTAAATATAATTTTTGATAACATATAAGTACCTAGTCGTCAGAAAAGAAGAAAACTTATTATTTGCAAGTACATTAAAAGTTTTACAAATATTGAACAAGCCTATCAGTATTACATAGATATGGGGTTTTATTATTTACTCCTTTACACAAATTATTTTGGTACGATTTACGCTCGATTACTTTTAAAGATTTTTTTACGATTTATTTATTGGATTAAAAGATACTACGAGAATATAACGTGTGATTACCGGCTCACTTTCAAATGGAGCGACCATTTTAGTTCTCGAGAGTCTACACATCTATAATTGACTTCAGATAGAAACCTTGTTCTGGTTGGTTGGTTACAGATGTCCAACAGCGGCAGTGACCACTTACAATCAGGTGGACTACATGCTCATTTGTTCATTAAATATTATTAAAAAAAAACACATTGAAATACCACACTGGGTATTTTTTTGTGCATTTAACCTTTTATTCAACTTACCCTTCATCCTTGGGAGACTGGATACTCCTCAAAACCACACTGACTTGACCGCTGACGTTCTCGAAGTAAGTGAGGTCAACTACATAATCCGTGTCTCTCATGTTTAATACTACTAGGAAGATCTCGTCTTTGTACCACCTGGAATACAACATTTTGTAGGCCGTTTTAATATTATTGAAAGACTGTTGAGTTTTTGTTGTTATGTAGGAATCGTAATACGTATTTCCGGAATAAAAATAATAATATACGGTATAATTCGTTGTCTCTGTGGGAAAGTTCCTTTTTAGTAGGAATTATATGATTGAGCTCTAAAAATATCAGTTCAACTAAAATACGATTAGGATCTTCAATAGTAGTTATTGTAGTCAGTCATCATAAATTATTATTTACTTGGAAATGTAGTTTTCCACGATATGCGACTTTACGAATTCTGTTAAATGACCGACCACAAGTTCTCCCCATGTCGCTATTTTTAGATTTGCGTGATTCAAAACTTTTAATAATTTAGAGCGATTAAAGGACCTCCAACTCGACCTACTTAAAGGGAGGTACCTTTACCTTAACCTGTACCTTAAAGGTACTCACAAATTTACCGACTCAGAATAGATACAAGACCAAAGCTACTTTTTGTAGTAGAAAAGCCTATTGCCCTATCCTCAAGATTTACACATACGAAGACGTCCATAATAATGTAAAACTTCCAGAAAAAGAAGCGAGGCAATCGAATTTAGATATAAAAAGAAGTAATTTAAATCAATAATTCCAGAATGGGAGATCAAAATCCTAACTTCTGGGTAACCCATGTCTCGTTCAGCTTTTTATTGTAACATTATTGCTTACGAGAACATTATACGTAATGAAATGGAAACAGAAACGAACCGCGCTCTTCATGCGACCATCGTTTACGAGATATTTTCTGTTAAAATCCACTGTGAGCTAATGATCTGTTTTTATTGAGCTGACCTTAATATCCTGTGTATTTTTCTCGACATGATGGCTTAAGTAGTTTGTATAAGTACTTTGCAGGTTTTCTCAGTGAATACTGTAATCGGATTTTATTATATTTTAAGAGTAGAGGGATGGATTCAAATATACAGT
>DWPG01000183.1:0-10865 GCA_018251495.1 Autochton cellus | reverse complement strand
AGATTTTAATTCCTATGTAAGTCGCAAGTCTGTCATCTATCTCGTAAGGGAGGAAGTCCATTACAGTCTGCCTGGAAGTTTAATAAACATGTGTCGCTAGCTTGCTACCCTCATATAATATTGCTTCATATATGTGACACTTTATAACATATTGTCTCAGATAAATAAAATATTTACCTGAGGATATTGTACTTGATGGAGCAATAAGATGTTACTTTTAGTATGTAATCATAAATATCATAGCGTAATAATACTATGTTCCCCAGTGGTCATGGCACCAAACAGTGAAAACCCAACCAAATCTGGAACAGACGACACGTGCCATACAAACTAGGAGATGAAGATTCAAAATTCTTGTAAAATTTAATATATCCTATAACTTATTGGTATACAATTTTGAAATATTACAAGATACGAAAATATGAGTTTGTTTTTCTTCAGGCTTTGAAAAAACCAAACATTAGTCTTCAGTTATCAATTTTCATATTATTTATTACATAGCATTATTTATTAGTGATTTTCTATTATTTTAGTGAAAAGTGGGCTGGGTATGCATTCTTATAACTTTGGACGAGTTACCGATTACTGGCTAGACATCAAAGTCGATCAATTGACAAAGGATGATCAGGATTGAATCCAGTCCTATTTTCACACAAGGTAATAGATTATTCTCCCCACCTATGCACAAGAAAGCGGCATGGTGGAGTATGCATCGCCAATTGTAGAGAAAGGCGACCCATTTCCAGCTAGATGTATATTACATAAAGTCGCATTGAACATAATAAAATTTACAGAAGCTAAGCCGGTTACATGCAACCCACTTTTGAATGATAACGTTAGAAGATTGCAATTGCTAGAAATAAAACAGAAATATAAGAGCAGAAAGTTTTGGAATGACTCAAGTATGTTAAATATAACAATAATAACGTCAGTTGTCTACGAAGTACTGTTTATTGTAACTACTAATAATATCTCGTCTATTACAGAGTATGACAAAATAGAGGGTCTTAACTGGATCTCGTGGAAATAATGTTAAATCCAATAAAGTATTTGTATTTAATTTGAAATGTTCTTTACACAGTTTTACAATACCAACTGTAAAAGCTTATGAGCGTTAAATAAAAATTGATAAACTCGTATTTGTTTAATTTACTTCTCCTCCTTATCTTCCTTTTCATCTTTGTCTTTTTTGATGGTGGACATTGCATTCCGGATGGCCTCGCTCTGCGGGTCCACGCCTGGCAAGTTCTCTAGCACACTCTGAAGGAATGCTGGATCGTTCATAACTTCAGCATATTCCTCCGACACGTCCATGCTTTCCTCAGCTTGGGGGGTTTCCTGCTGCATGCTCATTTGCATAGCGAGGGCGATTTGTTCCTCCTCAGACAGATCCATGGCTTCACGGCCTAAAGTCATGGCTAAAGCTCGCTCCATTCCTGTATTCTGGGCATCACCAGTCTTAGGAGCCTCACCACCTTCAGTCGTAGCTGCTTGACGCCGAGACTCCTCCTCTTGTCGCTGCCTTTGCTCCTCCATGGACACACGGAGAGCGAGAGCAAGCTCTGGGTCCTCGTTAGGATCAACTCCAAACTCGAAGGGCGACAGGCCAGAACCGGACGGGCCGGCACCATCGCCTCCAATCAACGGACTTGTGATCAAAGCCTCTGAGAGTACGACGCAGCCTCCTGCCGGCACAGACACGAGGTGGCTCCCACCAGTTGCATTGTCTTTACCATTAAGAGTGTTCACAAAGGAAGTTAACAACGGGTTGTTCTCGGAGTCTTCGCCAAAAGATATGACGTCACAGTTCACCTTTTCTTTCTTCAACCTCTTCGCCAGTTTGACCAGCTCTTTCTCGTCCGTGTTAACAGGAGAACCGACGAATACGACGATTCGCATTTTATGGTTTTTCCCTTGACGATGCTTGAGTGCCAAGTGCGCGATTCTGATGCCAGTCAGAAGGTTGATATTTCCGTTGGGCTGGACGCGGTGCAGTTTGGACAGGATCCGCCCGACGTCGCTCGTCAACGTGGCCAGCACCTCCACGTTCGCTAGGGTCAGCAAGCCAACGTTATTCTCAGGATTGGACCGTGTTTTGGAATGACATACCAGATTTACGGCATCTTGCTGAGCCTGCAGCCTCGTAGGTAGAAAGTCGCCATTTCTCATGTAGTCGCTGTTATCCACGCATATCATCGTACTCTCCAAAACCATTTTGTAATATTTAATTACCGGGACTTACAATTAAATACGAAAAGAAATGAATTATAGCACAATGAAGACGAACTACAACACAACGAAATTTGCTGTCTAATTATCACAGATACAAAATCAAACAGGAAAGTCAGAAAACAGATGATACATCGAAACAGATTAGATAAAAATAAATATTTCAACAAATTTAAAGCCGACCATTCTCAGACAGCATATATTGCACTCTTTTTTGTGAAAATTAAATTATGAAAAATCAAGAACATTTTAATTAATATTCGTTCGCTTCAAGGATAAGAAAAAATTTGTATTATAGTATGTGTTTGTGTATGAATGTGTGTAAGAATCGAATGTACTGACATTTATTCTACTACGGTGTCTACGGTCTATTGATTGCTGTCACTTTGCTGACATTCACATTTATAACCTGTGAACGTAGTTGGGAGAATTTTGCCTGTTCTTGGTAAAATTCTTGTAAATTCTAATACTTCATCCATCTAACCATGGGGTTTGGTGATTATCCCAAGGAATATAATCCGTCGGTTCACGGACCGTACGACCCAGCACGCTTTTATGGAAAGCGTAAGTAATCAGTGATGTAAAATTATGGCTGGTCCTTGAGTTCGGTTATGTAATTTATTTTGTGTTTTCAGCTGATACTCCCTTCGGTCAGGTGAAAGTCGGAGAAATTGGATCATGGTTAGCTCGTAGAAATAAGAGCCCTTCTGCTTTTATGGGAACTTTTAGCCGAGGTACCGTATATTTTATACATCATTTAGTTTCGTTCTTATTAGGTTAGGTTTTATCAATATCGATCATCAAAGACGTATTAAAGATGAGTTTTTTAAATTTATTTTGCAGTCATTAACTACAGTACGCTAAAATTTAACAGTATCACCTTGAGTATTCAAGATTTGTTGCAGACAAGCTAAATTAATTTTTCCTTTTAATTTTGGTATCATTCAAACAAATATGCATAAGATTTGAATTACTTGAAAAACTATAATTTTGATTTCACATATCTTTCATATCCTAATTATATATAAGTAAATATTTCAGCCTGGTGGAGGTGGCAGCACAAGTACGTCCAGCCTAAGAGGACTGGAATCGCTCCGTTCTTCCAGCTGCTGGTGGGCTCCATGACTTTCTTCTATGTTATCAACTATGGCAAGATGAGTAAGTAACTTGTTAAATTTAACATTTTTTTCTGCAGCAAGTATATATAGCTTTCCAGTGAAGAAAATATTGAAATGATAATTATCTACATAACCATATTGATAGAAGAGATTTAAAGGTGGTAGAACCCTTTCCGGTTTAACTCCAGAGGCACCATCACCACACTGGTAAAGAAAAACGTGTTTATCTGAGTTGTTGTAAGTCCTGTAGGGTAACAATGTACCTGTGGCTGACTTTAGGTAGGACTCTAATATCTAGTTATGACCAGGTGGACAGCATATTATTATAAATAGTATAGAAAAAATCTGCATCTAAGTTTTCTTTTCTGTTGTCTATATGTTTAAACACTTTATTTATCTTAAGAATTACTAATTCATTTTATCATTGATGTATGTATACAATGATATTTTTCATATTTCGGTCATACTACTGGAATGCATCATGATTTCATGAGGCTTCCAGAATTCCCCTTAAACCCAGTTATGTATCTGTTTCACAGAGTTCTTTTGTTTCACAGAGTATTTTACATAGGGTTGAATACAAATGTTAGTTGGGTAATACTATAAAAGGTTGTTTAAAGAGAGTAATTTCATATGATTTCCTTTTTGTTACAGAGCACCACAGGAACTACAAATACCACTAATCTGGATTTTGCCACAAGCACCAATGTCTACAGTTATTTAAATTATTCTGATGTTTGGGATTTAAATTCTCCGCATGAATCTGTCTTGTAGGTGTTGTGTTACAAATAAAACAATAAAGCTAGCGTTCTACAGTTACAATTTGTTTTATTACATTGGATTTCATTTCTGCTTTCAAGATATAGTATTGTGTTTACAATAGGTAAACTCACTGCAAAAATTTTCAGGTTATCAATATTTTGCATAAGAATAATCTCGAAATATTTCTCAACAAAGACAGTTCAAATTTACTTGTAACATTAATGTATATTTGTAATTCTTTTTTTTTTACCCATTTATAGATGTAATTCCAATCTACGAAAATGTTTTGATTAGGAAACCTAATTCCATCCATCTTTTCCCTGCTGTTTTTAGATACCTATTTTCAAAAATTTTACTCAAAAGATACCTCTGATGAACTTTACGTTGTAAATTTTTCTATACCGGAATTTGGCAAACACTGCAGTGTTTTTCAATAAATAAATATTTTTCATGAAAAAAATTACATTGATACACAGGAAAAAGTAGTTTTTCCTTATATCTTGAATAGAAATGGAAAGGTCCTCAACAAAATAGAACAAATAAAATCTGCCAGTTATAAAAAAAATATTGTTTACTTAATCAAAGTAATAATTTATTCTACCAAGTACACATGCTCACACATTCTATCAAAAGGTTCACTCAAATGCAATAAGTCTTGATCACTTGTATTTGTCTCAGACCTCCAGACAGCCTCTGTGATGAGGCCACGCCACATTATGCATCTTTAATAACATTACTCTGAAAAACAAAAGAATTATGTTAAAAAATGTATAGTTACAAGCAGTGTTGCAGTTTATGCGTTTTGTTGGAAGAGTTGGATGCCAGCCGATTTAAATTTGTAGCAACCAACTTAGTGCTCAGGAATGACAACACATCGGTAATTGAATTCAGGTAGACCTATTTTATATGGAGATGCTTACAGATGTCCATGTGCATCAAAGACCACTTACCATTAGAGATACTTAGACGGACTGCATGTTCATTTTCTACATTGATTTCTCCCATATGTACTTTACACCCTTAGAGCCCAGATGTATGAAATTATTTAACATTGTAATAATTACACTCAGAATTCATGTAAATATAAATATTCATTTCAGTAGTTTGAACATAAGCAAGTATTTTTTTTATTGTTAGATAAACAATATAACTTGCATTCTTATCAGAGCTGATAAATGTTCATAGGCAGTTACCACAGCAATAATATACTTCACATTAATTTCAGCCATATGTGATAAGTGAATTCATAGGTGAGAATAAAAGTCCAATAAAATAAATGTGTTTGAAGTCGGTTAAATTGTTATAAAAAACCCAGTGATAACAGTGGCTGCAGAGAAAATTAATAACCTCTAATACCATAAAATGAGAAAGTAATAAGAAGTAGAATCTTACCTAATAATTTGATTGAACTACAAGTCAGATCTACCCATGTACTTGGGTTTTAGCTCCTCTATTCTGTTTATGAAGTCTGTCTTCTCGATGCAACCGTCGCAAACTTCGTCCCAATCATTCAGAATCTTCTTTAAATCACGTACTTTCAATTTCTTGAGATCCACGTTATTTAAATCGATCTGTTTGTCGAAACGAAGATCGCAGATTTGGGCGTCCTTCTTTTTCAACTTCTCGCAGATTTTGTCGGCGGGCATCGACCAACTCAGAGGCTTAGAAAGCTCCCCAAGGATGCCGGTAGCCGACTCTTCTAAGCCGCCTAAGTAATAACAAAACCTATTTTCTTTGTTCCTTGTACCTTTACAAAACTTTTTGAACTCCGCCTCGATGAGTTTGGGATCCTTTTTCACGTCATCTGATAACGTGGCCGCGAATTTGTCCACAGTTTTCACACAAACTTCACAGTCGCCTTCTCTAAGCGACGCGGCTACTTGAAGTGTCGCTGCTAAGAATAGTAAATTAAACATGGTTAATTTATACATGCTGAATGTGTAGCGGTCACAAAAACGCTAATTGTAACTGAGGTGTATGCAACGCAACATATAAATAGAAAAACTAAAATGAAAATGAACTGTTGGAAGGATCTCGTCTATTCATTGCATGAAGACGTTGACAGCTTTACTTGGCTGTCTCTGATTGGTGCACGTTTGATATGGTTAATGACGTCACTTTGTTCTATGATTTTTGGTCCTATGTAAAAGGATGTCAATCATAGATCGATTTCTTGGTTAAATCGATCTTAATTTAATTACCATTTAGATTGAGTGGATCGTGGATCCAAAAACACTATTAAATCCGATCTATTCATTTTAAGATAATTACTGAAGTACTTTTAAAATTACCTTTTTATAAACTAGTTTTGGCAAAAATAATTGCTATTATAATTAAGTACACTATTTATTTTAAAAAATATATCCCAAGTACTCGTGACATTTTTAGTAGGATAGTCGAGTCACTCGTATAAACGATTCCGCTTTGTTCAACCCAAATGCCACCACTAGCTTGTAGTGAAATCGTCAATACTACAATTTATTCTTTTTTATGTTAGCTAATTTAAGTGACCAGAATTCTTGTTACTTTACTAATTTATTTTTGAAAATGTTATGATACCTACTCAATAGCTGAGTGTTAGAAACTTAGTAAAACTTGTTAAAATAAAGCAATTTATAAATTTAATAGCAGAGTAAGTTAATGGTAGCAGACCGGTTAAAAAAAACAAATCCATCTGTTTTGACAGTGACGTTTGTTGTCATGGCAACAGGTTGTTTATTGGTATTGTTTGAATATTGTGGAATTTGCGATTGCACTGTTTTGTCGATAGGAATATTTTATGTGATATTTATATCGCTATATCGTCGTCGGAAATTTAAAAAATGTTGAACGTGAAACCAAAGTTGGAAGACAACCCGCGCGGGGTTCTCGAGCAGTATATTACAGCGTTACAAAGTGAGTCGAAATTGGCCCGAAAGCAAGCGTTGTTGAAAATCAAAGAAGAAATATTTGTGAACCCGGATAATGCTGAATGCGACCTCACCGTCGTATTCCCTGACATATACGCTTACATTCTTAAGAGTTTCTCCGATGACTCGGAAGCCTGTCGGGAGGTTGCCGCTTCTATAATTTCAAACTTTATTGAGAAGTTACCACTCAACGACTATTACTTAACGTACATCCTCCCTGTGCTTGTGCGACGTATTGGCTGCCCAGAGATCGTGGAAGACTCAGAAGAGATGCGATTAGTTTTAATTCAATTAGTCCATGAAATATTAGTTAAATATAAAGGCACCCACTTTCTTAGCTCCTTTATCAACGATTTTACTAACATCCTGACGAAAACAAGTACCGATCCATTTCCTAAGGTAATTATAATCATTTATTTATTTATTTTAATTTTATTATGCCTTACAAAGTGGTACAAAAGGCGGACTTAATGCTAGAAGCATTCTCTACCAGTCAACCATTGGGCTAAGCAGAAAACATGCAAGGCGGTATATAAAAAAAGAAATCAATATATGGTATAAAAATAGAAATAAATACACTTACGTACACCAGTAACTCCAAATTATTCTTCAGGTATAGCAATGTATGTAGTTTGGTCCTTTGCCGCGGTTGAATATAAATGTAATCGAGGCAGTATTTGTTACTTACTTATATTAAAATAATCTATATTATAATAAGTATTATACCTGCACATAAATAAAATTAAGCATTAAGTCAACTGATTTCAGGGGAAACTTTCCCTAACAATAGCGTTCTTCGGGATAATCCTTACGGCCAGCGCCTATAAAAACCCTCACTACGCGAGCGGCAGATCTGTGAATGTCCATCTCTTCGAGTGGAAATGGAGCGACATTGCCATCGAGTGTGAACGGTTTCTGGGTCCGAGAGGATACGGAGGTATTCAGGTACTTATCTACATAATCAGTTTTAATAGTTAACATATCAGTTTTGATCTTATATTGAATGGGTTTTAGGATTTCGTACATACAAAACTTTTGTTTCTCATTATCATCATCGCCAACCTATATCTGATCGAATGCTGGGTGCGAGTTTCCTCTCAGAATGAGGAATGCTGTAGACACAATCGACCATCCTGAAAAAGTCGATTGGAAGACTTCACTAATCTTTGAAAATTTTATGAAGACCTCTCACCCAGGCATGTAGGTCTCCCAACTATGTTTACATACATTGATTATATACATATATTCCTATATATACTCCTACATTGATTATGATGAACAAGTGATGTTTAATTTTTATATATGTAGCTTAGGGAAGTTAGAGGTTCCTGATACATAAATACCGGACTACTAAAAGACGTAATATCGCTAGTAATACGGAAAGTGCTATTGGCATTGAAACTGCTCACTATTTCAAAACTTTCTGATCTATTCGTAGATATCTCCACCAAACGATAATGTCATCCTCTGGACGTACAACCGTCCGTGGTGGGAACGGTACCAGCCGATGTCATACAAACTCGACACACGATCGGGCAATGAGCAGGAATTCGCTAACATGGTGCGCCGATGCAACACTGCTGGTGTGAGGTAATTATCACAGTGGAATGTAGGTTTTTCCTGACGGACTCGTCTGTAGTGTTGCCAGGTCCAACTTGTTTTAATTATTGACGCGTTCTTTAAGTTTCAATTATTTATTTTTTTAACAATTATGATTTTTTAAAAATTATAGATTTATCGGGACATTTGGTGTCCCGATCAAAAGCAACTAGGGACGCGTTCCCAGACCCCTGAAAATCGGTACGTCTCTGGCAACACTACTCGTCTGTGTTACAGTTCCAAAATTTAAGGTCGATGTATTGATCCATCTATTTTTGTCAATGACCTGATCAAAGATAAGTAGTTATAGATAAGCTTCATAATCATAATCAATTTATCGATTGATTTTTGTTATCTTGAAACTATAGGTGGTAGCACAGATGATTTAATCACTTGTAATGGACGATAATTTGTTTTCATTAATTACCTACCTACTTACATACCTATAATGTTATTGATACCAGTTTCGATTGACCATTGTATCTAATTCATGCTTCACGGATGGTTATTGTTTGTAATTGACCATTAAATTTCTTCTTAATGAAATCATTTATAACTTTTATCGACTCCAAGTTTTGTCTCCCGGAGATGGACTGTCTGCGCTACGCATGAGCCAGTTACGTTTACATAAACATTATTCCATTATTTTTAAGGATATATGTGGATGCAGTGATAAACCACATGACGGGCGAGCCTCCAGAGAATGTGGGTACGGCTGGCAGCACTGCAGTGTTCCGCGATTGGTACTATCCCGCTGTGCCCTTCCGTCGTGAACATTTCAACTGGCCACACTGTGTTATTGATGGCATGGATTACGTTAACAATGCTTGGAGGGCAAGTTCAGCTTAATATTAAATGATTTTAAATAAAGAACTTATGCTAATATGTAACACTGTTACAGAAAAAAAGCCATTTCAAATATAACCCATATTTGATACCCAAAATCCTCCGCTAAGCCTACAGCTTTGATAATTAGGGTCGGTTGGGGGGAGGGTGTAAGCTCCATGGGACTGATAAGGTTGAGATAATACGAAGAACATTAATAAATTTATCGTTGCTTTGATAATTCCAGGTCCGCAATTGTGAACTAGTAGGATTAAAGGATTTAAATCAAAGCAATGAGCATGTTAGGCGAATGATTGTTGATTTTATGAACACACTCATAGATTATGGTGTTGCAGGATTCAGGTGAGAATAATATTACTGTCATGTAATGTCCGATTGACTCTACATCTAAAATGCCTCCCTAGCTCTTATTAATAACTTTGTATCCAGAATTGACGCAGCGAAACACATGTGGCCAGAAGATCTAAGAATCATCTACGATCGCCTTAAGAACCTTAACACTGCCCACGGCTTCCCAGCAAACGCTAGGCCGTACATCTACCAAGAAGTCATTGATTACGGTGGAGAAGCTATCAGTCGGGATGAATACACTCCAATTGGCGCTGTTACCGAATTCAAATCAGGCATGGAACTGAGTAATGCTTTTAGAGGAAATAATCAGCTTCGTTGGCTGTCCACTTGGGGTCCTCAATGGGGTCTTTTAGCACACAGCGATTCTTTCACCTTTATCGACAACCATGATAACGAAAGAGGACATGGAGGAGGAGGGGGTATCCTCACGTACAAGGAGCCTAGACCTTACAGAGCAGCTATTGCTTTCCTGTTGGCACATCCGTACGGAGAACCGCAAATTATGAGCAGCTTCGCGTTCTGGGACTCTGAAGTAGGCCCGCCGATGGATCGTAACGGGAATATTATTTCTCCATCTATAAATTCTGTAAGTGAATGGAAATTGGAAATAAGGTTATCAGAGCATACACATAAACCACTAGGTAACACAATAACACTTACATAGTGGTTTCTTGTCTATATTTGAATCTGCGATTCTACTTATCCGGAAATTAACGGAACTTAAAACATTACTTCGAAAAAATCCTACTTAAGATAAAAGTTTTATTTATTCGAAATCTATTTCACAAAACAGGCATTTTCCGACAGTTACACTGGATGTAACGACTTAAAATACATTTAAGTTGTTTTTAACAACGAAACGATGAAAAGGTGGTAGAACTCTATGTAGTTCGACTCCGGCGGCACCATCGCAATGCCTATTTCTGCCTAATAACAGTAGTGTTAAGCGCTGCTGTATTCTGGTTGAAGGGTGTGGTAATGGTAAGGCAGACATATTTATCCTAGGCGTTCCAACTTAGCCCTCAGGAGTAGCAACGCACCTGTAGTCAAC
>DWPG01000182.1:0-10866 GCA_018251495.1 Autochton cellus | reverse complement strand
GAAAAAGTGTGCACAAAATTAAAAGTGGCTCAATGCGTTTTAATAAAAAAAAAAAAAAAAATTACAGGTAACCTGTGTATATAGAGTAATAGAGTAGGCCTACCTATTGCAGACACTAGTCTGACAGTTCACAATAAGTCTGTATGAGCTGTTAAATTGTGCAAAGGCTTAATCCTACTCCGTTTTTAGCTGCATATTAGTTACTAATGTCCTAAATTTATAAGACTACTCAAGTCAAAAATACAAGTAATTTTATCTCTTCCTACACTTCCGGACCGAAGTAGCAATTTAAATGACATGAACTTGCCTCTAAATTAGCGGCCTTGCTCCGGCTACTACTTGCCTACGTAATGGCACATGAACAGAGCTTTGATAATTTTGATACAAATATTTCACACCACGCGACATTTATAAATATACTTCCTACCTATACGTGTAATAATAGATAGCATGGTTTATAAAAATGTGTTAAAAAATGTACCCTACCGTACTGGACATGATAGTCTTTGATGTTAGTATATGTCTGTCTACAAATAACCCAATTACGATCAACTCGTATATCCATAATTATGTCTCCCAGTCAAATTTGGCAAGCGTTTACTATATGTAGGTATACCTATAGATTTACGAATACCTACGTGGATGCTTTTCGTTATTCGCCTGCACACATCGACCTACCTATTTGGTTCTGTTTTGATGACAAATCCATTTTTTGCAAATATTATTTTAATAGTAGCGTGTGGCGTGTGGTAGACACCTCCTGTAAATTCCTCTATTTTAGTTTAACGTTTAAAAAATCTTTTAAGACTGTAGGTAATTTTAAATACAATTTAAAAGTTGTGCATAGTATAAATCACATAAAAAATTGGTACCTATATGAATTTGATTTGAAATATGGTAGTAATTACGAAATATCAAATAGACACTTCTGTTTAATATTACTACTCTAGTGATCATCCATTCAAATTCAGACTGTTATTGGTCTTGCCTTGGTGAAATATTTATAATTCCTCCAAAGGTCTTGCTTAACATAACTTTACGTATCGTTTACGATATGTCGGCGTCAAATAACTCCGTGATTCATATACCTGTATTATATTAATTGAAGCACTAATTTTAGCATTATATTAAGTAATATGACATAGTCAATTATGATACACTTTTCCGTTGATTTTATAAACAAATATTTATTTCATTCAACCATTTAATTTAATTGATGACCATTAATAACTTCATTACCTACTTAAAATTATTATACCTCAAAGTTACCTTTATTTAACATTTCATTTAATTGAAATTAATCTAAAAATCCTTATTTAAAATTACCTATACACTGAAAAAATATTGTGCAGCTAACACATAAAAAATAATGTGACGTTTAACATAGAGTTGAGGAGAATTTTGTTTGAATGCCTAATTATCGCATAGCAGAACTAAGAACTGTGTTCGCAGTTTTTGAATGGTATCAGCCGCAAGGGACATTCAATTATGGGCACAGTATCTGATTAACGATCGTTAGCCTTAATCAGTTGGCCGGTGACTGCACGGAGCGTTGGACGCTGCTTGTCACTCGAACATTCAATACACAATCGCGCGCAAATGGATAACTTTGAAATTGTTGACTTTAGTTCACTGAGTGAGTATAGACATTTTATAATTATAGCCATATGTTCTTAACAACTTTCCAAACATCGCTTGAAGCGACACGAATATAAATTTATTAACCCTAGTAGATAGTCTCTTATGAAATAATGTAGAGTCGTCTATTTTTGCACATCTACGCTATGACCTACTTAAGAATGCAATTAGAAATAAATTATTGCGAGCATTTATCATTAGATAACTTTTTATAAGCCTGTATCAAAAACTACATTGTGTACCCTAACAAATGTACCAAAATGAAACTATTCTTTTTGTGACATACGAACTACTAGTGAGCGACATCGACATTCTGTTACCTTGAAAACTTTCAATCAACTAGTTAACTGTTTTCAATCAAAAGAAAACAGACGAAAGTCACCCTTTTTATCTCGATCGATATAATTTTAATACGCATCGATTATGTTTTGGATTATGTATTAGTGTTATCTCTATTTTCCAACAGGTGACACAGTACAAAACTTAATTCGGGAAGCTGTAAAGATTCGAAAGAAGGCATACTGCCCATACTCGAATTTTGCGGTCGGTGCTGCGCTTCAAACAGAAGATGATTCCAAAGTTTACACTGGCGTTAACATAGAGAATGCAGCTTTCTCACCGGCGATATGCGCGGAACGAACGGCTATCTGCAAGGCAGTCTGTGACGGTCATTTAAAAATTAAAAAAATGGCAGTGATTGCCCACCAGCGCGCTTCCTTCACAGCCCCTTGCGGTGTCTGCCGGCAAACGCTAACTGAGTTTTGTGCGTCGGATGGTGACATGGATATTTACTTAAGCAAACCGACGATGGAAAAAGTATTAGTTACAAAACTGTCAAAATTACATCCACTAGCGTTTGTTAGTTATACAAAAGATAGTGTCATAGCAAAAGTGTAGTAAGCCTATAAAGACAAATGGGAAGAACTATGGTATTAAAGTTTATATGAATAAAGTGATTTTCAAAGTTTCCTGAATTCCAGTGGATTTATGGAAGATTTCACGTTTTAATTATTATACCTCTGTACTGTTATTTACTAGATAAATAAATAAAGTTAACTAAGTAACAGTAATAAACAAAGATACTGTGGATATCTACCCATGCAAATGCATCTTAAATTGCCATGAATCCATAAAATTAAACATGATTTATAAGTATTCACTTCAAGCACTACACAAGACTGTCAATATTTAGTTTATAAAGGGGAATACCCGCCTCAGTAAGAAACTTATGTCAATGTTATCATCATCTCATCGATCGGATAACATCAAGAAAGTATATCAATAGCTAGCTTCATACGACAAAAACATAAAATATATATTACATACATATTAACTCTACTGTAACAAAAAAACTAACATATTTTATACAAAAAATTTCACTAGAAGAGTTCTGTTTTTTCTCTCTTATTTGTAATTATGATTAGAGTATGATAAATAAACTCACAACAGGATTCGCTTAAACGCAAATTTGAGAAAAGCCTTGAAGCGTTTTTGTAATTATCTTCTCGTATATTTGTTTTTATTACCATGCAAGTATTTATGTCTATTGCACGATCAATAAACGGGTGCGTTTGCCTGTTACGATCGTTTATGTCATAGTAAACCATGTAGTGATATTTTATGCCATAATTATGTTCATTTTTATTTAAGCCAAATAAGGCTTGAAAATTTGCTCAAGCTCGCGTGTGTAATTTGGTGATAACTTTGTAATATTCTGTTCCAAACCTTCATCAACAACAAAATTGAACCCAATAAAGAACATTCTTACTGTAATATTATGAACGTATAACAGGATCTGGTTCACGAGTCAATTGGTAAATAGGCTTACATTTCTATTGAGCCAAGCCTCAGTGGTACGACGAATCATAATTGGAGATCATTGTCAAAGGCCTACGCACAGACCGCGCATAGCTCTGTGCGATGCGCTGCCCATTTTAAGTAATCAATTAATGAAATAATGATTATTCACACACACACAACATTTACACAACTCATTGTGTTGAATTTATCTCTCTCCATATTTACTGGAGACGTTTCCTAAGCTTTAAAGTACTTACTGCTTACTATACTATGTTAATCACAATGAAGAGAAAAAATAAGTTCGTTTAAGAAGATAGTGAATTTTCTTTTCGATTAACTGTTAGTGCGAAAGTCTATTGTTGTAATGTATAACTTTGAGCTTTGCCCTTTTCATTATTTACGTGTTCTTAAAGATACTATAGATACTTAAAAAGTATAATAAACTAAAACGACATATTGTCTGATTTAAAAAAAAGTGAATTTTATGTTACGGTATAAGTAGATAGACCCACAGGGGTTATGGTGGCATTTTACATTGCTAGTGTTCCATTTGATCGTTCGGAACTCACACTAAAATGCGTGGCATACTAAGGACACGTAGATAATTTCTTGAAAGTAACATTTCAAATCGATTTACTCGAATAGTTTGGCAGCAGTAGATCGTAATCGTTAATTGGACAAAAACACGCAACAAACAAACGTGCATTGGATTAGTCAGATTATGTAAGGTTAATTTAATTTTATATTATAGTTCACTGTCTATATAAAAAAATTACCTTATCACTGTCTGTATGAAAAATTTGACGGAAAAGGAGCTAAGTAAGGGGTCACAATTCGTGGGTCAAATTTATATAAAAACCCGCACAAACACAAATGGTAGATAGCTATAGTTTTAACAATATCAAAACAGTTCAAACGAAAAAATAGCAGCGTGGACCCTGCTGCTATAGCAGAATTAGATGTGATTATTTCCTACAGGTAGAGAGTTTTAAATGGAAGCTACTATTTTTCGACGACAAAGACACGAATGTCTGGAACATTTTTTTCATAGAAAAATTCACCGAAGACCCAAATGTTAGACACTATTGGGCCTGACGACGTTTTTTTTTTTTCACTTAATTCGATTCCTTTATGGGCATGATGCATTCAGCTTCCGCCACAGGAGACAGGTACTCACACTACGCCACTGGGCAGAGCTGCAGCGGTTGGAAAACGGGGATATTTAGTAGCTTTGAAATTATCTCTGACACTCCGAAAGGATCACTAACAACAATAAATTAATTAAATGCATTCATTTTGTATAACTCTGTAATATAAGGGGGTTTCAATATTTTTTCTAAATCGGAAAGTATGTAACGGATAGTGTTGCCAGGTGTCCCGATTTTCAGGGGTCTGGGGACGCGTCCCGAGTTACAACTGATCGGGACACCAAATGTCCCGATAAATCCATAATTTTATTAAAAACCATTATTATTAGAAAAATACATTATTTAAACTTTAATTGAGCTTTTCTAAATTACTATATAGTTATATTAGTTGGGAAACGCAATAAATTAAACCTTAATTTTAAAAAATCTTTTTTTTTTGTTTGTCCCGATCTACAACCATAAATCCCGATTTGTTTTACCTTCTGTCCCGATTTAAAACAAGTTGGACCTGGCAACACTAGTCTTGATACGCGCTGACACTTTTGTTAACTGACTTTGAAAAGTAGGAGGTTTTTTAAGTCTTCCGGTTGTAACATATTTACTTTTTAGTATAAGAAGTAAATAAATAATGAAAGTAAGTAGGTACCTAGGTATTACAATATTTTTTTAAAATTTTATACTATAAGGGGTAAATAATTAAAGTAAGTACTTAGGTATCAAAATATCATGTAAATTTATTAAAGACACTTTTAATCAGAGATGACTTCATAGACATGATAATGTTCTACATCCCTTGTCATGTTGTTTGAATATGACATATTTTATGAACGCTAGACTGTAAAGCTTATATCGTAATAAATTTTCAAAAAGGTGTCTTTACAATTTTAGTCTATTGGATTGGATATTGGATTTTTTAATTATACGTAGTTCTTTAGGTCTAACATCCAGGATTTTTTTCATGTCCTTACATAAAGAAAGCACCAAATGAGCATACAGCCTACCTATGTGATGTGAAATGGTCACTACCAAATATTTTATGCTCGCTTGCTACTTTAATTTAATTAAAAGGCAGTTACGTACATAAAAGGTAAATTCAATTTAACAGCACTTACGAGCACAATCTAGGAAGCATCTCTGAGCAGATTTCTAATTGTCCAATTATTTTTTGTAACTTCGATTCCATATACCAAAAAAGATAATTCGTGACTGTCTACTTTCTAGTACGATTTTTATACAAAAAGTAAGTGCGTCGCCATTCAACGCTCGAATGCCACCGTGTATTCAAAAGCCTAACAAAAGTTACATAACTATTACTTATTCCGTTCAGGCATTAGTAAAAGATAAAGGTTGCCTCGATGTTTGTACAGATATGTGCGTTTAAATTTTCCAAATGGTTCACTTTCATTATAACATTTGCTGTGATACCTATTTGTGATGGGCTTATTATTTATGCATATTTGCGTACCCATCTACTAAAAATTTGAAAGTGCATGTGCAAGTGCAGTTGCATTTGCGTACTTCGTGTACCATAACTAAATTGGACGTATGTATTAGATATCTCGCTGTAATAATATTTAAATACATATAGTTTGTGTTTTGTGGTTTCAATTTAAATGTAGAACTTACTTCAATTTACTAACAAAAGAAATATTTATATCATTAAACAGACACATTAGAACAATAGGAAACATAATTCTATAGGTATAGACATATTTATATCAAGATACAACAGTAATTATTAAATTTGATGTGTATTTAAACATTCCAAATCGACCGCAAATACTCTATATACATATAAATTTATTAATATAGTAACACGAGCCTAGTCAATACCATTATCCTATAAGGCTTATAATTCTGTGACACTATCAAGCTTTTAAAGTAAATACACAACCGAATATTGAATCGCGCTGCATTCGTCTATAGTTTTATTAGCTTCGACTTGAACGATTCCACCGAGTTGGTCAACAACCTTATGATTGAGCCAAGGTTGGCGAGGTGACATTGATATAACATAATAGATTGCGCATGCGACTACAATAGCTTACGTCGGCGGGATATGTGTAGAATCTATAAAATCGGGCCTTTACATTTAAAACATTGACAAATATTAAACATTGGCATAAGTATTCGTATAAAACTCTATGAATCGGGTCGACACATTTAAAACATTTGCATATATGATAGCGACATAAGTATAAAATATTTTTAACGGCGAAGGAAAATCTTGCAATGAATTCTAAAAATCGTCGCACAAGTTCTTATAGCGCGGAACTCAAACCGATAACTTTTGAGACCGCAAAAAACTATGTCCTTTTTGTCGATTTGTAACAAATTTATAGATATTTTTCTAGAAATGAATTCTCAGCTACAATACATAATAAGACAACTTCATTTCCCGTCTTAAATAGTTGCGTTTTTTGGACTTAGGTTAACTTAGCAATTATAACTTAAGCGACGGTATACGTATAAATGCAACACCTATTCGCAATAAAACAGCAAGGTGGCATATACTCTAGGCCTTCCCATACTTAGGGATAAAGTTCTTCAAAGTACGGAGAGTAGAGCCCTTTACCCATTGAGCATAAAAAGGTTGCTGTCAAAAGTTCTCCATAATATTACTAGAACTATGAGAAAACTAAACTGATACCAATAGGGTACTAAGGACCTCAAACATTCGTATACTGTTTAAGATAAGAACAGAGATGTTCAGTACTGAGCATAGATCTCATTACTAATGAGTTAACGAACGTCAAGTTTTTTTTTTATATAGCAAACGAAGCTGCATTCCATATGATAGTTAATTCGGTCACAGTTTCAACCCAATAAATTTAAACGTTTTCGCCCTTATCACGCCCTACAAATCTGAACCCAGCAGCGCTTAACACTGATACTATAAGGCAGAAATAGGGAACTTTTTCATAGTTCAACATTGTGTACGATTTCATAAGACGCCTTACAATGTTGTCTGTGTGTATACAAGGTGCTTCTTATCGTTTATCATTATTTACCAACCTTCGAGTGTTGACTGCGATCATTATTATATTTAGCAGGTGAAGGAAAACTATGTTACGGGATTTCCTACTTTGTATAAATAAATATTTTATAATATCTAGTTGTAAAGTCTTATCGGGCTTGATGTACGGTATCTAAAAGATAACGTTTTAAGCGTTGCTGAAATTAAGCAATTTAAGTACCAAAAAATGTAACACCATAACAGTGAATTAATAATTACTAGTTATAATAACAATTTTATTTCGACAAAATGTGTTAAGTCACGTTGTTCAGGATTATAATGTATAATATGTTACATACATATAATGTATTTGTAATTATACATTTACAAATACATTATTACATAACAAATCATACGAAATCTCATAAATCATATTTTACGGGCTTAAACAAACAATTTGTCCTAATTTTATAGCCTTCGGTCGTTACACTTTTTACATGAACATTAAATAAATGTGAATGTAAACAAACAAATGTACCTATAATAAAGATTGGGAAATTCACATACAAACCGATTAGGTATATGTTTCCGATCCGATTTTACCGGATCCGATCGAATCATGTTTTTAAAGTATCTAAAATACCAATTCCTCGATATAATTCCTAAAACATCCCATAAATAAAAAGGAAAAATACGAATATTAGAATTGATTTAGTCGAGTTACATTGTTTAATAGGCATTTGCATTGATTATTCAAGAAATAAACACTCTGAATTTGCTGTTTATTTTCTTGTATGTTCGGTTTACAAGTAGATATGATTCCATAATTATGCCATAAATTAATAGGAATAAATAGTAATATCAGAATTTATTTATTCAAGTTACGTTGCTTATGAAGTAATTGCATTGATTATTTAACAAAAAACACTCTGAATTTGCTATTTATTTCCTTGTATGTTCCGATTACCAGTTTTTTTTTTCAATTTATTTATTTCCATTAATACAAAAAACACATATATAATCATATCATCCGCCAAACTACAAGGGCAGTTTGTAGGCGGAGAGAGTTGCCCTCATTTTCTACTACAAATACCTACTTACAATCAGTATGATTACTTAAATATCTACGTATAAACTATGTAATACATATATTTACAGTTACAATGCATGGAACATTCTTTAAGATTTTATGATACAGTACAAATAAAAATCTTAAGTGATGGATTCTAAATAAAATTCTTGCACTTTGCTTTTAATTTTATGATAACTGGTTGCATCAGATAGAAATGGGAGATTATTCCAGATATCTGGTATAGTGTATTTAAGGCTACGTTCGCCGAAGTAATTACATGTTCTAGGTTTCAAATACTTAATGCTTTTAATTTTACGAATTGAGAGACTATGTGTCTTCTGCAAATAATAATTAGACCTATAAATTTTTTTTCCTATTCAATTCGAAAGCGTACTTAAAATTTTACTTAGAATGCCGTTATATCCGAAATCCGGATCCGGGTTCGGAACATTTGTGACCGACCTAAATCAAAGTGAGTATAATGTGTCATAAAAGCGTTGAAGTGATAAACAGGCGTTAACCATCCCGGTTAGATCAAGCGGGAAGAAATCCTCGGGACGTCGAAGGATCGGTTTTATAGCTCCGCCTGCATAATGTAACTTAATGTTCGCGGATTTCGTACGTGGATCTGATTCCTGATTTATGGGTGCAATTGAAATTTTGAAAGGGTGAGGATTCTGTATAAGTACTGCTTGAGATACAGAAAAGTAGGTAAATCTAGCGTTCATTACTCGAATGTTACTAGGTCGTAGCAAAAGGTTCGCTCAAAGTTCAAGATGACGCAGTCGCAGACCCTAAAGGAGCATAGATATATTAAACAGGTGTAACAACATAAATAAGTTACCTTAAGTTACCTACGATAATTATATGAACTTTGTCATCCGATCGCTAGATTGTCAACATAAAGAAGGCGACGGGTAGCAGAAATCAAAACCAAAATCAGCAGTCGGGTGGTGTGTATTCATTTACTGCACACACAAGATATGGTTTTTTTTTTTTTTTTGAGGCATTTATGGATCGGTGTAAGCGAACCTTTTTGTCTCGACTGCTGGCCATAGGAACACACCGTGACACGTTACCACGATTTCGAATAATAGGAACCGGTAAATAACTGTTCAAAAGTCATTGCCTAGTATCCAGACAAAATGTATTAAACCAGCAAACATCGCAAGTGGCTTCTTTATAAGATTTAAGTAGCAAACGCGTATGTAGTCCACTTGATGTTAAGTGGTCACTACCGTCCATAGCCTCCATGGATATGGAAGTAACTTCATATATAACTGCTCTTTTATTTATTTATTTATTTATTTAATTTATTTATGCACACAAAATATAAAACATATTTAGATAACTTATAGAATAAATTTAGTGCAGAGGTACTGCTTATTCCTAGCGAAATTTCTTCCAGCAGACCTGAGAGTGGAGATTTAATTAATTACTGGTAGAAATTTTATATGAAATCTATCACAGATGTGATGATACCCCCGCGAACTAACATAATAAGATGGTCGCCTCATATGAAAGGGTGCTGTCCAAATTCGAAGTCTGGTGAGCGGTCCAAATCATCTTACCCCAATGACTAAACACTTAATTAACTACTCACTCCCAAGGTAATACAGATAAGTTTGCAAATAGCCATACAAAAGGAGTAGGCACTCAATATAAGGGCAATAATACAGTGGTCACATGATAACGTTATCAGCAACCAATGATTTAACCGCGACCTCTATAATCTATGCATGTAAATACGAACGTAATATACATTATGTAAATAAATACGAGCACATAGCTATTTAAATTCAAAGCCACAGCGATGATTATTGAAATATACTGCTTATTTTATAGCTAGATTTTATATATAGGAAGAAAACTAGTTTGAGCTCACTTAATAAGTGGTCACTTCTGCCTGGTCTGTTTAGATCTCAAACGAGTTAGTATCATTATGGGCACAAGTAAAGAAATAAGAATGGCGGTGGTACACCATATATATTTGCGACTTGTGCCACAGCTGTGACCATACGTGTGAATGCCATGAACATATAAAAATATATAATAACAAATGCATGAGAATCCAGACGCGGACGGATGTTGGACGCACGACTATAATGGCAGACTAACTTTAAGTCTTATAACTTTTACATCATCATGCATGTTTTTTTTATAATATCGAAGTAGCAAGCGAGCATGCAGTCCACCTGATGGTAAGTGGCCACTGCCGCCCATGGACATCTGTAATCAACCCCAGATAAGAT